>CM019176.2:58782975-58841062 GCA_009739505.2 Apolygus lucorum
AGCTCTGTTCGTAACATGATTGCAGGAGGTCAGGTTTCTCTCCCCTTGGACCAACTGTATGAATGACATCTGAAACACGCATTAAAACACAATTTAATAAGAAAACGGGAAAGCACTTCCAAGATAATAATTAGAAGGGGGTACAGTGATGACCTATCTGCAGTTATACTGGAGATGGAGATTGGAGATGAAGGTCAACCAAGTGATGAGTAGAGTACCTAAATGGATGGAGGAACAACATAGGGTAAAACCACCAATAGTCGGCACTGTTAAGCCCGATCTTCAACTTCAAAACGCAGTTATAAATCAGTTTTGAGTGCTAATCCATTATTTTTTTTTCTTTACGTAGATAAACATCTGTACTTCATTTTAAAAAATACTAGGAAACTTCATAACAACTTTTGAATCGAGTTGTTAGGCAATTCTACACAAACAACAGATTTCCTAGTAGCCGGCACCCATTTTGCCATCAATCGGCACGGCTTTTAACCAATAGTGGGCACCAGTCCACTATTGATGGGCACTGCTCACTACTAATAGTTGGCACCTGCCAACTACCAATTCAACGCTGCCATACTAATAGTTGGAACAGGTTTAGATTCTGGTGAGGGATAGAAAAAAACGTAAAATGGTAACGAAAGGTAAAATAACGTTTTTATTTTAATCAGCCTTTAAGGCTAAATGTCCCGAGTTTAGTTGTAAAATCCACCACCACGTGGCAGCACCAAAATGAAGAAAATTTCGTTTACTTCTCATTTGAGAACGGATCGAGATATTTCAATTCCGCAAACGGATTTCTCTTCAAGATCACCGTAGAATTCCGGGTAATTGGTTTAGAAAGTGTGCAAAAATTCTTTGCACACAGTTCCAACAAAAATTTGTTCAAATTTCGTACATTTTCAAAAAGTGGCCTTATAGCCACTTGCAGAACCTTCATCAGAATACGAATCCGTTAGCAGAATTTTTCTAACTTGATCATAGCCGTCGGATTCGCGTTTTTACGATACGGAGCGGGGTCGAGGGGGGCGACCATGGGCTGGGGGGCGAGGGGGCGGCGGCGTTCAAACGCCCGCCACCCGCGCGACCTTCACCTTCTCTCCGACATTCATGTTTTGATAGTTTGCACCCTTTCATCTCTATTCTTTTTTTCCTGGCCACCTTATAGGTACCATCAACCTTCCCATTTCCAACTTCTCTTCCTTGAGGTTGAACAAATGTGGTGAAATTGCCATAAAAGGCAAGATTCTCATATAATTAACTTATGAGCAAGATTCTATTTTAATTTGATACTGATAATGGTTTGCACTACTAAATAGTTGGTTCTGAAATTGTGGTAATTTTAGTTCATTGTACATGGAGTAGGTAGGTACCTATTTGTTCAAATTTCAATGTACCTAGTTGCAAAAGTGATCTAACTTCATTCTAGTCTCGACCGTTTATTTAGTTGAACTAGCAATAGAAGGTTTATGGGGGCATATTTCTCCCAAATTCCCTCTTAATTATTCTAGGAGTTACACTATTAATTTTCGTTGTTTTCAAAAGTCATTCTTGATTTTATGTAAATATAACGCCTAACAATACTGAAGTGTTGCATTTTGAGGTACCTACTACCTACTAAATTACAAACATGACTGTCCAAAAATTACCATTAGTACAATGTAATAAATACCCTAGAACTAGGGATAGTGCTGTGGTCTTACAAGATAATTTTCTTACAGATGGCAACTCAAGTGTTTACCTTTTCGGATTACTCGAAAAGTTCAAGGTCGCACCCCTTTCTCGTTCTCTAGCAATCCCGGTAACATCGGGGCACAGTAACTGTTGACGTTCGAGTTATAGTATGGCGTTGGTGATTTTACCTTGATTTCACTTCCGTTTCCGTGATTGCGCAGTGATCACTACTAACATCGTTTTTTAGGACGGCCCACAGTAAGAATTGGGCGACCGTACACGATTAATCTGGGGTAAAGGAGGACACACTCAAAAGATAAAAGAACTCTGCGCATTGCTGCTATCAGTTCCGGGGCCGTGATTTTCATAGGGGATTATCTGCAAGCCAATCTGAATAATCCTGAAAATTTTCATCGAATTCGTACGAAAAATGTAGGAGTTATGACTGTTACAAGGATTTTAAGGTTTGAGCATTCGCAGAGGCTAATGTCAATTTGGAGGCCGTGATTTTCGTGGGGACCATCTTCACCCCAATCCGCATAATCTCTGAAAATTTCATCGAAATCAGATGGGAAATGTAGAAGTTATTACTGTTACAAGGAATTCACTTTTGCGCATGCGCAGTCACTACTATTTGTCCGGGGAGATGATTTTCATAGAGGACTATCTACACGCCAACCCGCACAATCCCCCGAAAGTTTCATCGAAATCGGAGAATAACTTCGTATAGTTATGCCCGTTACAAGGATTTCACAACAGAATCAAAGACGGACAGACACGGAACCAAAATTGTTCAGGAAGGTCTGAAACGTAAAACGAGAGTGGAAATTTTGATTTTGGAGATCATTTTGACATGGATATGTCTTTTGGCTGGGGGTCAAGGAATTTTTCGTGACACTTTTTTTTGCCACCAAAAATGCACAAACAAAATCATAACTACATATCGGTAGCTTTGAAGCAAGGTTTTCTAGAATACTGCAATATTATTATTACGTGCAATCGGAGTTTTTTTTTAGAAATTTTTTTTCAAACTTGAAAAGTGAAAACAATACTTCCGCTTGGTAGATTCGGAAATAAGAAATGCGTAGTACCTACCTTTTTTGGTGCTCTGTACAATGTTTGGGAAATCATAAATTTTAATTTAGCTTCCGAGTCTACCAAGGTAGCGGAAGTATTGTTATCACCTTTCAACGTTGAAAAATGTTATCCAGAATCAAATTTGTTACTCCAGTTTTACGTTCTAGACCCTCCTGAACAATTTTGGTTCCGTGCCTGTCTGTCATGAAATCCCCGCAACGCGCAAAACTATACAAAGTTATGGTCCAATTTCGATTTTAAAAAAATTTCAGGGATATTATGCGGGTTGACGTGTTGATAATCCCTTATGAAAATCATCGCCCCAAGATCAATTAAGTAGCCTCTGCAAAAGAAGCTAATGACAACCATTAAGTATCAGTATCAAATTAAAATAGAATCTTGCTCATAAGTTAATTATATGAGAATCTTGCTTTTTATGGCAATTTCACCACATTTGTTCAACCTCAAGGAAGAGAAGTTGGAAATGGGAAGGTTGATGGTACCTATAAGGTGGCCAGGAAAAAAAGAATAGAGATGAAAGGGTGCAAACTATCAAAACATGAATGTCGGAGAGAAGGTGAAGGTCGCGCGGGTGGCGGGCGTTTGAACGCCGCCGCCCCCTCGCCCCCCAGCCCATGGTCGCCCCCCTCGACCCCGCTCCATATCGTAAAAACGCGAATCCGACGGCTATGATCAAGTTAGAAAAATTCTGCAAACGGATTCGTATTCTGATGAAGGTTCTGCAAGTGGCTATAAGGCCACTTTTTGAAAATGTTTGAAATTTGAACAAATTTTTGTTGGAACTGTGTGCAAAGAATTTTTGCACACTTTCTAAACCAATTACCCGGAATTCTACGGTGATCTTGAAGAGAAATCCGTTTGCGGAACTAAAATATCTCGATCCGTTCTCAACTGAGGAGTAAACGAAATTTGGCCCCGATGGTGCTGCCATCTCTTATTTCAGAATCACACTAAAACATCGTGACATTTAGCCTTAAGGTTAACTGTGAGTTACCGAGGTACCGACCTACTGTGCAGTGAAATACCAGGTTTTCCTCGACAAAATTTGGTGTTGAACACTCTAATTATTTTGACATATCACATAAATTAAGTCCCAAACGATAGAGGTGAACGGATGAGACAAGAAATATCACAAAAGTTTGAATAGGTATAAAAGGAAATCAAACGTTGGTTTCAAACTAGGTATAAAGTTAAAATTTAATATTTTATATTAAATACCAAGTGGGTGTTGCACATAGCTTCCTCGTATCCATAACCCGATTATATAGATGATCCGATGCATAGTAGTTAATCTCAAAACACCAATCTCTAAGTACCTTACACTACCATCATAGGGGACCATCTACACGCTAATCTGGACAATCCTAGAAAATTTCATAAAATTCGGATGAAAAATGTAAGTTTATGGCTGTTACAAGGAATTCACGTTCGCGCATGCGTATCGGCTACTATCAGTCCGGGGGTGATGATTTTCATAGGGGACCATCTACAACGTAATCCGCATAGTCACTGAAAATTTCATCGAAATCGGGTAGAAAATGTGGACGTTATGGCTGTTACAAGGAATTCACGTTTGCTCATGCGCAGAGGCTACTATCAGTCCGAAGGTGGTGATTTTCATAGGGGACCATCTAAATACCAATCTGTAACATTCCTGAAAATTTCATCGAAATCGGATGGAAAATGTAGATATTATGGCCGTTACAAGGAATTCACGTTTGTGTATGCGCAGTCGCTTCTATCAGTCCGGGGCTTCTGTAAATTTTAAGGCCTTGATTTTCATAGGGGACCGTCTACACACCAACCCAATCCCTGAAAATTTCATAGAAATCGGACAATAACTTCGTATAGTTATGCCCGTTACAAGGAATTCATGACAGACAGACACGGAACCCATATTGTTCAGAAAGGTCTAAAACGCAAAACGCGAGTGAAAATTTTGATTTTGGAGATCTTTTTTTTCATCCTTGAAAAGTGAAAACAAAACTTCCGCTACCTTGGTAGACTCGGAAGCAATTTAAGTCTCAAAATAGGTACCCTCCCCCCTTCACCCCATCAGGTAGTAGGTAGGTACCCCCCACCCTCCCCTACTCATCTCAGCAAAAAATACCTAGCGATCACCTCCAGTGTTAATAACGAGCACTGCCGACTATTGAATACTGGGCATGCTGATTATTGGGTTCTACCAATAGTCGGCATGCCAGTTATTGAATGATCGGCACTGCCCATTATTAGTTTTATGGTGTGCCGAAATCTGGATAGAGCTACGGAATAACAATTTAAACTTTAGAAATTATGTTTGGTTACGAAAATTGATCAATTCAGATCAAAAGACTTGATGATGACAAATGCAAGCCGAAATCCAATAGTGGGCACCCCAAGCCAATTATTGAAATTGAGGTTAATTTTTATCCAGAACTGGGCACATCTGCGATCCCCAATATAATTAGATAAAACGTATCAAAAAATAATGCAAATGAAAGCTTGAAAGCTGGAGAATGCAACAGAATCGGAAAAAAGTACGAAAGAATCAATTACCAGCGAGCAGTACCCAAATCAGCACTGTCAGTCCTTAAGAAAAAAATAGCGGGAGGTCTGTTACGAGGACGCGCAATGGGTACTGTCAAAAAATGTTTTTCCATCTGATTTTACTCCTGCTCACGGCCCACAAACAAGCTGACGAGCTTGGTATTCAGTTGTAGCCCGTGAAAATATTTTTTTAAGCCTCCTAGGTCACTCCCAAGTCTTATTCTTGACCAGAATGTGTTAAGAGTGCCGACTATTAGGGGGGGTGCTGGTTATTGGTGGTTTTACCCTACAGCAGATACATCTAAATCGATACGATACTTGGGATTGATGGTAGATAGCAAGTTGTTGTATTGAGAACACACACACAAGGCAACAGAAAGAGCTGGTGACAACATTCCTCAGTCGACTCATGGCAAACTTCGGCGGTCCCTCACCAGCAATGCTAAAGGCTTCTAATGGGGGTCACAGACTCCATAATGATTCAAGGGGCTGAGATATGGGCAGAGTCGATGAGGTGAAAGACGTACACAACGAGAATGCTGGAGGTTCAGAGAAGAGGAGCCTTAAGGTACAATTTCCCTGGCGCGGCCGGTGGCTCGTCTCGGCAGCTACATGAGCCATTCTGGGTGGCTACATGACAGCCGCCACGACTGCGACCCGCCTGGTCCAGTGAGCAGTCCAGCCGCGCTGCCTTCGCTACTAGGATATGCAAACCCGCAGTGTTTTAAAATTTTACTGTGAATTACAGCATTGAGCCTGGCATGAATGCCGAAGACTCGCATGAAGGTGATCAATACCAAACCAATGTTTTTTCTTATCATAAATATTCATCCCTCTGAAAAGAGAGATATGTTTATGCATTAACAGGAATAATGCATATGATAACAGGCATACCTAGGTACCTATTATTTCTCACACTAAAAACTCAACTAGTTGGGTGTTGCGTGTAGCTACTTCGTATCAATAACCCTATTGTTATGGATGATCCGATGCGTAATATTTATTCTCAAAAATGCAATCATTTACTCCATCTCAAACCTACAATCCCTGAAAGTACCATCGAAATGAATGGATTTATGAGTACTCAATGATTATTATCTGTATGAGATATGATTATTAGGAATAGATTTTGTACGTTGTCGCAAGCGCAGTGGTTACAAATTAATGATCAGATGAAATTAATAGGAAACCATCTAGTGTACCAAACTCACAATTCCTGAAAATTTCATCGAATTCGTACGGAAAAAATATAAAAGGTTTGGTTATGAGGTTTTTACATTCTCATTTACGGAGAGGTTACTATTAATCCGAGGGTGATGATTTTCATAAAGAACTATGTGCACAAACTCGAACAATCCCTGAAAATTTCATCGAATTTGGACCGTAACTACAGTTTTGCCCATTACAAGCATTTAAGGACACACAGTCCGATTACAAAGTGACACGGAACCAAAATGTACAGGAAGAAACGTAAAACATGAATGGAAATATTGACTCGGAGGACATTGTTTATCCTCGAAAAGTGAAAACCACACTTTCTCTATTTTAGTATAGACTCGGAAGCAATAGGGACTTTGCCGAACTAGCACGAAGCTTTCGCATCAATAAAATGCTCAGGGGTTATTAATTCGTATGGGACCATCTAGGATCTTCCCCTCGTACTGCCTGAAAATTTGATCGAAATCGAATCATAACTGCAGAAATAGGCTGGCCGCGCCGCGACTCTTCAAGAAAATGCTGTTCCACAGAGCGGCGCGGCCTACGGCTGAGTAGGTACATGACAAAGTCGCCCGCCGCAGCCGCGCCAGGAAAATCGTACCTTTACGAATAGCAAGCACCTATCGAACAGTACCTGAACCAGCTCTGAGCGAAGGCGAATAAATGAGCAGCGGAATGCGGAAGGAAGATCCCATGAAGAAGGAAGAGAGAGAGAGAGAGAGAGAGAGAGAGAGAGAGAGAGAGAGAGAGAGAGAGAGAGAGAGAGAGAGAGAGAGAGAGAGAGAGAGAGAGAGAGAGAGAGAGAGCGAACACAACAGATTCGGCAGGAAAGGAGGGAGTTAGAAGAACAAGGACGCTGGACAGCACTTTAGATTGGAGAAATAAGGCCTGTGCTTGATAGGAAGCACAGCGAGAAAGAATCTACCACACCATGGTGCTCTCAGTACTCGGTTACTTTCAGGATTTTCTACACAAGATCGGTAAGGTCCAGAATTCGACATGCGGATATTGCCAGCACGAAGACGAGCATACTTTCTTTGTCTGCCCGAGATGGGAACATGAAAGAGGACAGCTGCAGTGCATCAGAGGCAATATAGCACTCAGTACTCTGGTCAAAATAATGCTGGACAGGGAGGATTAGAGGAGAGCAATCGTTGCTTTATAGCTCCTATCCCCAAACGGAGAGGCAAGAAATGGGGTCATGAGAGTGAGACAAAGCTATCCTGCAAGAATGAAATCAAACGATGAAGACAGAAAAAAAGCGCCATTGATACGGATATCTCCTTAGAGTAATGCTGAAAAGGCGATTCTGAGGAAATATACTTTAGGGAAGAAAAAACGTGCATAAATTATGTTACAATAATGAGCACAATAACGCAAAAATACAAACACATTGCAATGGTGTCTTCAAATTTTATACAAATGAACTTATTTATTGTCTAAGATAATATTATCTCACTTTTGGAAGGAAGCTTGTAACCTCCAGTCTTTTTGGCCTGACCAGTTTTGCAGCCATTCAGCGTCTTGCACTCCCCAAGAAGTTCGGGACCTGCAGCCCGGTGAATAGCACCATCCACTTAAAACAATATAGTAACAGACTTCATGAGTTACAAGTGAACACAATACAGGGTGTCAACCTTACGGGCGCACCACCGGGCAGGGTTCGATTCTACAACTAATTTGCAACAAAAAATGTCTCTTAGCAATTTCTTTTTAGAGGCTTCGTTTTCGACTTATTTCACATTTAAGATTTTTTTTCGTGTTTTCGACCTTTCATCACTAAAATGGCTATAACTCTCTTAATTGATGGAGTAAATTCAAATTTGATTATATCGTTGAAAAGAGCTTCAAATTTCCTATCTCCCTGATGGGGTTTTAGAAAATTTCAAATAAAATGAACGGGTGTAAAATAAACCAAAAGTAAAAAATTGGTAAAGTTTCGAAATTTTTCACTTTTTTCAAAGTTAGTTTCTCGAAACGTCGTGAACGGAAATTTCCATGCTGTAAGCCTGAAAGTTGCATGTGAATCCCAGCTTTCTAACGGTGTAGTCACGTTTTTAAAAGCACCACTTATTCAGTTAGAAAATGACGTTTTTAGGGCAGAAAACGTTCATTTTCGGGTGTAAATCGGCGTTTTTCACCAGAAATGCTTTCCAACTTAATAAATCATTTGACATGAAATTTAACGTAATTTTTGACGCTGAATCACTTTCCGATCTCCTCGACAAACAAATAGTACTTTTCAAGCCCTTTCCGTTGGGCGAAGGGCTCAATCTCGTTGTTCGTTTTATCCAAAATTGTCATTAAGGGAGGTCTGGGTTAGAAATGACTCGCACTCCCTCCAAATTGTTGACTTACCTAATTTTTGCCCTCTGTCTTGAAAATATCGTCCCAATCATTTGCGGAAAGCTTTATCTTTTCGATAGATAACAAATTGGAGGTTGAGGACTCAGTTGTTGTACCCTGTTTAACCCAGAAAGGGCATGAAAAGTACTATTTGTTTGTAGAGGAGATCGGAAAGTGTTACCATTCGATTCAGCGTCAAAAAGTACGTAAAATTTCATGTCAAATTATTTATTAAGTTGGAAAGTATTTCTGGTGAAAAACGCCAATTTACAACCGACAATTAACGTTTTCTGCCCTAAAAACGTCATTTTCTAACTGAATAAGTGGTGTTTTTAGAAGAATGACTACACCGTTAGAAAGCTGGGATTCACGTGCAACTTTTAGGCTTACAGCATGAAAATTTCCGTTCACGACGTTTCGAGAAACAAACTTAGAAAAAAGTGAAAATTTTCGATACTTTACCTATTTTTTACTTTTGGTTTATTTTACACCCGTTCGTTCTATTTGAAATTTTCTAAAACCCCATCAGGGAGATAGGAAATTTGACGCTCTCTTCAATGATATAATAAAATTTGAATTTACTCTATCAACTAAGGAAGTTATAGCCATTTTAGTGATGTAAGGTCGAAAACACGAAAAAATCTTAAATGTGAAATAAGTGGAAAACGAAGCCTCTAAAAAGAAATTGCTATGAGACATTTTTTGTTGCAAATTAGCAGAAGAATCGAACCCTGCCCGGTCGTGCGCCCGTAAGGGTGACACCCTGTATACAGTCATGCAAAGAGTGCAGTGGAGACTGATCGTTGAATTTAATTTTTATCACTAAGTAAGTAAGTAAAAAACCATTTCAGGTTGGATTTGCGTCTGACTGCCATGTCTGGCGTCATCAGCTGTCTTCCAAAGGGAAGATCAGAATTTGTTCTGATGATTTCGCTCATGGCCTCACCGCCATAGGTTGGGACAAGCACGCTGCCGGCAATGAGCCTTGAACCCACGATCCCCGCAGGGGTCAGTCCAAAGTCCATCGCCAAACAACGACGCCCCAACGACCGTAGCCACACCGCTGTCCTACTATCACTAAACATGTGATAAAAATATTGCGTTTCCATGAGCTCTACTTTCTGGTAGCTTTTATAACTCGAAACGATTTTATAATATCCTGGAATATTAAATATTAGAAAAAAATTTATTTCTTTAAAATTCAGAAAATTTTTTTCTCTAAAGTATCTCCCGTGACGCTTTTCCATGTTGGTTGTTTGTTTTTAAGCGCCATACAAGAAATTGTTCCAAATTCAAATTGTTGTTTTCTTTAAAATTTATCAATTTCATGGTTTTGTGTTTTTTGTATGACAAAAAAATATCTTGAGAAAACTTTGATAGTTACAAATATGATTAAAGTTACTGATTGAAGCTGATTACAATTCAAATTTCTCTTTCTTCAATTTCTTCTACGATGTGTAGTTTCTTTAGTAAACAGTTCAAAACACGAGCTTAACTAAAAAATTTCACTTTTGGGAAAAATTTACCAATTTTTGAATTGCAGTATCTTCGTAACAATTCGACCTACAGAGCTCAAGTTGGTCTCATACTGTAACAAATTCAACCTACTTTAAAAAGTTACTCGGCATAAATTATTATTGAAATTATCATAGTTGCAAAAACGGAAAAGGGCAAAATGTTAGCGGTTTTTAGCACACTAGGTCAGTAGCGTCGGGTTTTAGAAGTTGCAACTCTGGGGACAAACTACTCTTAAGCTGGATTCACATGGGATGGAGAGGTCGGAAGAATGGAAAGAAACAACGCAATCTGATTGGCTGATTTTCCCCAGTGGAGAATGGTGGCTGCCATCTTGATAGAACGACTGAAAGTCCGTCGGCAGAAGAAATTTTTATACCATCGTCTGTCTTCCACTTTCCGTGTTCTGCTAACCACTAATGGAGGTTGCATTAGGAGACAAGGCTTCCAGGAGGAAGGTTATCATTCCGTCCTTTCCATCCATGTGAACCTTCCACTGACTCCGCCTGCACCCTCCACTGGTTTTATCGTCTTTACATCGTTCCAACCTTTCCATCCCATGTGAATCCAGCTTTAGGGGTCCTAACATAAAGTTGTAAAAAATTGTGGGCACCTGCAACGTATGGCACTTGAAGAAATAAATTGACTATAAATAACTTATTTATCATGGTGAGATAAAGTATGTAAATCGTACCTCCTCCTCCACCAAGTAAGGAGTTGTTGGCAGCATTCACGATGGCATCAACTTCCAGTTTAGTGATGTCTCCTTTAAAGATGGACACCTTAGAGCAGAGCTCGTCATTGGCATCGTGAGCTTTCAAGTCACTTCTCTTACTCTCCAAGTCAGCCACTGGAACACAGAAAGTAGTTCTAGAACTGCCAATAGGGCAGTGTCGCCTTACTAGCAGGAGGAAGGTTCGAATGTGTCGTATCATCAAAACTAATTACAGTAGACACCAATTATTGTACCACCGGTTAGTGAACTTATGGTAGAAGAGGCTCGGAACGGTTCAAAATATCTGAACGGAAATAAATATCTGTTCAATGCGGCAGTCAGTTCGGTTAAGAGGTAAAAGACGATATCAGAGAGCTGTGTCGTATCTCAGTTCGCTCAAAAGAGTCAAATTCGCATTAAATATTTCTCCCAATGAATAATTGGACATTTTGAAAAAGTACGATGCCCTCCCAAAGAAGAAGTTGAATATCCGTAGATCCTTACTCAGTAAGTTGATGAGAGAAAGAAAGTGTTGAATGTGTAACTGCAGAATGATAACCAGTCTCAGAAGAGAAAACGAAGAGCGAATGATGATGTTGAACTTGCACTCAAAAAACGGTTTATTGATTTGGATTTTTGGAACTTTTTAAAAATGCAATTCCACCCATTTCGCATTATTGTGCCCGACTCGGCTTGGTCTCAACGTGGTCACCATGAGCGGCGTCTACTGTCTTTTCATCAGTCTCTTCTTATCAGTAGCATTCTAGGCTCACTGGGGTGGCCGCACAACGAATCTGCCCAAAGCTTCTCTCAACAGGAAATCATTCCATTGTGTACGGGAGTCCCTCCGGGTCATTTTTAAACTTCCTGCCCAACAACAGCGCCATCTTTATCCATGGTCATAAAAGGGGAAGCAGCAGTGACCTCCCCGTTCATAAATAAATACGAATATGTTAGTGGAATTAGAGGTAGAGTAAGAAGAGAATACTTTCGCCCGATATATGACGTTGGCAGGCAGGAAAGGGTTAATATACACCCGTGTTCGGAAGTAGCATCAAATACTGAGTTCTCACCTAACCCTTGGGAACACATGGTATCTTGCAGATACGAGGGTGTGACTTTTCCGTGAATTACTCTTGGAAAGGGAAGGGCGGGAAAGCTGTGGCTTATGGTAGCTACATCCTGTGTTGCCAAGTTGGGGGTTTCCCTCCAAATTTGGGTTTTTTTCTTGTCAGGGGGATTTGGGGGGGGGGGAATTAATTTTAATTTGGGGGGAATGAAAATATCATATATCGTGAGCTCAATGGGACTACAATTTTGGAGTCACTACCACCACCTTGATTGAGTCTTATCAGTTGTTGTCAGTCAAGTTTGCCCGCTTGTTTCTGCTCTTCTTTGATCTGATCTTTCGCAAGCACACACTGTGATAATTTCCTGAAGTTTATTCGTCCGTTCGAGCTTGTTACTATTAGCGAACTTGAAGTTTATTTAGAACATGATGAAATTTAGTTGAAGTTTTCCAGTGTCTTTACTATTTCCAATTAGGGTTAAGACAACCAGATAACCATTCCTAACACTAGACCTGCCAGAAGACGATAAAATACATTGTATTGATAAACTCTCGTCAACCTGAGTGGCATTCACTTACAAAGGGAGCGGAGACGTGATTGGTCCTGTGCGTAATAACTTTTCCAGGTTGGTACATCTGACAATGCTACTACATTTCCGGTCTGCATTCTTTGGTCTGACAACGGCATTGCTAAGTAGTACTCTGGAAAAAAGAAATGAAAAAAAAAGTTGGTTTAAGTTGGTATAGAATATCTAAAGTTAGGTTTGCAATATTAAATGCAGGATTACACAAATTGCAACGCAGCGTCAGAAGGTAACCAGCAAGAGTCGGACCTGTGTGGGAATCGTCAGACTAAGGGCCGGTTTCACCAACATTTTGATCGGAGTTCGAGGGCCGATTCAACTACTGAACCGAGAAAATGGGTTTCACCAGAGGCGATCAACGCCTTCCTCGGTTCATCCGGCGTTTGGCGCTGATCGCTCAATTTTGGCTGGTTAATCGGTTTGATCTTCGTTTAAAGCGACGGACGTGGACGCCATTGTTATTTTTCCTATTCCGTCGAGCTGTTTTTCGTCTGTGTTTTGCTGGAGTTTTTATCATGTCGCGAGCTTTGGTGCGCACCTTCTCGTAGGTATCATACGGGAGTGAGAAAGGACAACGAAATTGTGAACCATTTCATTATTCGCGGTCCCTAACAAATCCATCGCAGGACGTCGCTATTTCAGCCTACAAGTTTCGTTACCATCTCAGATATTTCCGTTTCCCAGTTGCTGTGTGCATTTTACGTACCTATTGTGAGTAGTTGCTTTTGCTGATGTTAATCATTATGAAAATAAAACTGTTACATACCTATATGGTATCTGGTGAATACATATTTTTTCGCAAGATCCCCTCTTCATATTTCCTTTTTTCTCGTTAGGTGTTTACTAAAGATTGCTTACTTACGTCGTTTATATTCTTGTATAGTTGTTTGATTGAATGATTATTCTTATTATTTGATTACGCATTACCTATCTCAAACAATTATGCCGAAAATTCTTTTCTTATTATTTACCTACGAATTTATTTTTGTTTGCACCATAATCAGCATAGGTAGGTAGGAGAAAAAAGAACCGATTTGTTGCAACATAAGATTGACTTGGAGAAATATGTAGGCAGATGAACAAATCAATTCATACGTATCACGTTTTATTGAATACAATAATTATAATTTTAATTCATTCATTCTTATAAAATGCGTACATAGAATTTCACACAAGTACCGATCGTAGTAGTATTTCATGAATGCTGAAGTGATAATGGGTTTTCTTGACATGAAGAATGAAATTCACCTTATTTGTTCAGAAAATACGTCACACAGTTCGTAGCCTGTTATCCGAAATCTGAAACAAAAATTTGCATCCGCACATTATTAAGCAGTTAGCTATGTCTACTAGGTAGCTCATAGTAGTCGAAAGTAACGGTGAGTAGGTACCTATATGGTTTAGGAGTCATGCAGTAAGGCACATTTGTAGAAAAACCCAGAGAGCCTGGAAGAGGGAATCACCAGGGATAAAAGTAGGTAAATGTACTCACGTTGATGAAGTAGGTAGACGTCCAATCGAAAATCTGAACTCCAACAATCATAATGAACTCATGAACAACACAAATTATAGCGCTGAAAGAGGATAGTTGACGTATTGATGAAATATCGCGGATTGAATGAAGTCATAACTATCGAAAAAGTGATTCTGCGGGAAAACTGTCACAAAACAATGTCGTTATCTCTCGTATCACCTGCCAGATCAGAGTTGTACGACGATTTTCGATGCTTCGATGGTGAAGAAGAAGTTTACCAGAGATCAACGAAAACGCCGTTCCTGAGAACCCGTTCAACTTGGTGAAACCGAAACAAATTTTGACTGGAGATCAATCTCAGTTTACTTTAAACGCAGTTTTCGTCGAACGGAGTTAATGGATTGTTGGTGAAACCGGCCCTAAGGGTTAGATTATAAGGTTTGAGCAGAACACTATGGGTGCAGTTGAAATCGTCTTCATGAACGCTATTTATAGAGGCAGGTCCACTGACCAATGAATGATATTATGCAGATGGCTGTAGCAAAGTCTCCTGTTGCTCCAAGGCATTGAGATCTGGAACCTGTATGCGTTTCATCCCAAATGCTCGTCAGTTGTTGGTTAGCTTCATTATGTGGTCGCTATCAGGAGTTCCCAGGACTCCCTCAATGGCACTTGGATGCCCTTATATTGCTCAGGACCAATAAATCCTTCTGCTTTCCATCATTCATTACCCCAAGATCACAGGTCCTGTCACCAATGGATGATGTCAGGCAGATGGCTGTAGCAAAGTCCTCTGTTGCTCCAAGGTCTTCAGATCTGCAAACTTGACAGCATTTCCTGCCCCAGACCAATGTATTTTTCATGAGCTCGTCACTTGCTGGTTATTTTTTCCAAGTACTGTCACTATCAGGAGTTCCCAGGCCTCCCTCTATGGCACCTGTATTGAACAGGCCCAGTGACCTTAGAGCAACCATAGAATCCTTTTGCTTCCCATTGTTCATTGCCCCAAGATGATAGGTTCTGGCAAGGAACTTCAATCAAGGATTTTAGCAAACCACAGACAGGCACCATCGCAACTTCTGACAGATTTACATACTTGACTAAATCAAAAAGTGACCATGACTAATTGAAGGTGTCCAATTAGTCCAGAAAGACTGGCAGAATTCCATTTTCCATCCCCAGTTCTTGTTGGTACCTACGCTTCATCAAGATCGCGCTCTGGAAGAAGTTCCCAGAAAATCTCCACTCAAGCCACGAGTTCAGGTACTAGAGAGATTTGGTAGACCAGCAGCAGCTCTACAATTTTTTTTTAGAAAAAAATTCAGATGTCAGCATCAAATTAGCATGAGGGACTATTCGACCGAGGCTGCTGAACAAGCAACCTCAGAAGAAAAGGGGAAAAAAACCTAAAAAGGAAAAGCAGGAAGCATCTGTAGAAGAGGGACCATCTGCGAAAGATGATCCAAAGCTCCTAGGGGAGGCTGCTCTCGAGGACACCACCCAAAATCTGGAGATGCTTAAGGTGCATGAGTCAGTAGAAACTCAGGAGACTACTGAATCAGCACTTCCTGAAAACCACTTAAGGCCTTCCGCCCACCACTTCAAGGAGGATCAAGAAAGCCTCAAGAACCTCTCCCAAATCTCCCTAAGGAGAAGACGAAGAAGGAGAAAAAGAGGAGGGGGAGTAGGGGGAAGAAATGACTTCCCCCAACTTGTTCCTCCTCCAGGTGAACCTTCACACTGCCATGGCTGCCACGGCTGTCCTGTGTAGGAACTTTGCCTGGAGGGGGTGAGACATTGCCCTGGTGCAGGAGCCATGAGCAGGAAAGGGGCTCGTCAAGGGCTTCTCTTCAACCTCAGGTAAGCTGATTTACTGTAGGGATGTGGAGCGGCCTAGAGCTGTCATTCTCATTAAAACCGCAGTGAAAATCTTGCCAATGCCTGAATTCATTTCCAGAGACACTGGAGGAGAGAATGGGAGAGGGCATACGCCGCACAGTTGTGGCGAGTGCTTACTTTCCTGGCGAAGAAGAGTCTGCTCCTCCAGTGGAAGTCAGGAAACTGATTGAATACTAGATTCACATACTAGATAGCTAGATTCACAACCCTTGGAAGTGATGTCTTAGTGCCTGACACCGTTTCTAAGGTGACTTATACTGATCTTCTTTGCTATAAAGTGGGAAGAAGGGGTTTCAGTTAACCCTTCTTAGTAGGCTAATATAGCCTGGAGGCACTCCACAATAGACCTCGTTAGGTCGCAGTGGAAGGAGTCTGAGGATCAGCTCGCAAAAAGACCTCCAACAGAGAGAAAAAAAATACCACAATGAAAAACGATGCCATAATGCAGCATTATATGGAAAATAGGTAATAGAAAATTAATAAAATTGCCGTCGCCCTTTTTTCCTCAAGGCCTAGGTGTAACAGCGCTTTGGTCCCTAACCCAAACGTGGTCTTCGCATGGGACACATTTTTTTATCAATTAAGTACACAGGTAAGTAGTAGCGGACACCACTACAATAAACAGACTTGCTAGACCCGGAGTAACAAACACAACTAGAAAACCCCCTTCTCAACTATTTACGGATTTACAGAATAACACTTTCCACGCGGGTCCCAAAACGGCGATTTCATCACCAACGCGGATCCCAAACAGGGTGGTCTTCTCGACAGCGCCGGGTGCCAACCGGTAGGCACTTTTTCGCCGCTCTACTGCCATCTGTTTCTTCTTAGTTGAACCAGTTAGTAATCTTTTTCAACAGGATTTCTCCATGTGATTTCGTTTAGTAATACCCGTTCTCCAGTAGGTTGCGTTCCAGGTGCAAAGCGGGTTGCAATTTCGCCCGAAATTAATAGTTCATACAACGTATAGAAAGCGCTCGAAACGTCAGCCGCTCAGGGGATGGGATTTTGTTTGCCTACCGGTAGGCAATCCGCGTGGAACGTGATACACAAATTGAACTGAAGTTTAATCTTTCAAGCAGACTTACCTTTCAGTTGGAAGTTGATTCTTTTGAAAATTCGGGTTACTCGTTGTCGCTGAAAAAAAGAAATAGATAGGTTCATCGTTTGATCTTACGGGTAAGTTGGAAGACCCTAGAAATGCACTAAAAAAAGTTGTGGTTCATTTTAAGTCTCAGGATTAAAAAAAAAAGATATCTTGCAATACCTGCGTACCGAAGGGTCAATTTCAACTACAGTTCATTAACTACAACTATCGCGAGGTTTTTTTTATCGCGACTTGTCTTATAGAAGATTTTTCACTCGACTAGACTTGGAAACATAGAAATAATGTTCGCATTCAAAAAAGCGTTGAATCACAATTTGCAAGTTTCGTAATAGCAGCTGGGACCCTGAAGTCAAAAGGTAGGTAGCTGATGATTTTTATAACATTTAAAAGAGTAAATCACCGACGTTACTAAAAACAAAAAATTCATAGCAGATAACGTACCAGCGGCATTGATGATTACACTTGATGATGAAGTACCAATTAACGAAGTTATTTGAAAATAAGAAAAGAATATACCACAGGGAGGTACTGAAATAGCTATCATCCAGACTCGAGGTAGGTTTGTGAAGAAACCTGTGAAGAAACCTCTCCTTGTTTCTAATGCCGGATTTCTTTCTGACAAGACAGGCATCTCATCCTGAACCTTGGCTGTTGCTATTAAAATAAATAAATGATCAACTCAAGAAATCTAGGTACCGATTTGCTAGACATAATTTTTTCAAGTGACATTATAATTTACTTACAATGCGGAACAGAGGCTAAACGGATTGGTTGGTAAGTATCTGGTCCTACACACTGAGAAGAACCAACCAAGGCTCAAAATCGGCAACCAAGAATAAAATCAACCAAATTTAGGTACATACCTACCTCGATGTCGAGCCTTCTGTCATGAACTGAGTTACATTATTTTAATGCATTCTATCAACCAATATTGTTAATGAAAATCAGAAAAACTTTACCTGCTGGAATTGATGATCAACCAACAATCGGTTAGAAGTTGGTAAGAACTCTGTTGATAAATAGAAGCGGTAATACAAAAATCTGTTTGTGTGTTTACTGTTTGCAATGCGTTGAACTTGAACGTTGAAGAAACACAAACGTTAAACTTGGTAGATAAGAGATAACCATGGAAGAAGGCACAAAGCTTCCATCCTACTTCCATGGCTCCGCCCCTACTAGGCATGGATCGATGTTTTTTCAATCGATTTATTGAAGCGGATGACATCGAAATTCGATCATTCATCATTCGATTCATCCTCGACTTCACTAATTTTGATTATCTTTGCTGGTAGGTAATATTTCCCTGAAAAGCTGCCTCAACTCGATCAAAAAGGAGGTAACCGAATATTTATCACAAAACATAACATCGCTCATACTTCTGTCTTTTACGTAACTGGCCTAGAGCCACATTTTCTGGCCTTTGGACACCCTTGCATGGATAAACCTGCTACAGCACATGAGCATGTAAGTACCTACTCTGAAAACTGACATAAGAATCGCAAAAAAAACTTATTAATGTAATAGTTTAGCATGGAACATGCTTTAGCCTTAGCCTAACTGGCAAAAAGTTTTACGTTTTTCGGGACTGGTATCGAGTCACGAAATTTTACTTAGTCATTGATACGGAACGTGGTGTAAACTATGCGATACATGCATTAAAGGTAGTAGTGAGTCATGATAAGCGCTATTAAACATGCTTCAGCCACATCTAACTGGGCAAAAACGTGACGAAACCGTGGAACGAAAGTGGCGCGCGATTTTGTAATGATTTTCACCTACAACCGACCAGTTTCTAGGGAAATGTATCAGTCCTGGTGGCCCCACAAACCTGAAATTTCACAGGGAGTCTATAAAAAAACTATACTCCTCCCTGACATGTCTCCAGTACTCTGTGTCCCTGACCAGGTAAATTCAGTTTAGGAGGATCCTCAGTAAAAGGAAACAGCAAACAAACAAACACGGCGAAAGCATGTTCCATGTTTCCTGAATTTTAGCTGAGGGCTCTAAGCAGTAACCATCCGGGGGTCCAGGGGGCTTGCCCCCTGGCGAGGGCCGAGTTTTTTTTTTAAAGAAATATTTGATGAAAAACTTGTTGAATGTCGTGAATCAACATTGCTTTTCGTATTTTAGAGGCAAATAGGTATCGATTATGTTTTCGATAAATCGATTCATTGTATCGATCATGTTATCTCGTCTCGATGTGTGCTAATCGATATTGCTCTCGAATGTTTTGCCATGTGCTTTTTCCACTGATTAAATTCTCTTTAATAGTAAATTCCTCGGACTTCTTTGTTAATTCCCAAGTGGTTATGGGCCCAGGATAACGCGAAGTTGCTATTAGAGAGTTCCTAGGAGATAGCGACGTTGAGATACCACACTTTATCGCCTCGTGCGCATGCGCAGTAGACACCACCGAACAGATACCACTGGTGGCAGGAGATGCCACAAATTTATCTGTGGGAAAGATACCACTCCTTATCTCAATAGGGATGAATCGTATCTTTTGGTGGTATCGTGAAGTACCCTTCCAAGATTATAACACTATTGTAACCAGAGGAAACATTTTTCTTTTGTGAGTTGGAGACTAGATACCTACTTATCAAAATCTACTGGATGTTTAATTGATTCTCCACCCTGAAATTAACCTTCATCCGCTCGCGTCTCCTGAAGTCACACTTCCGATCGCGTGGGCGGCAAATTGGCCGCCCTTGATTTCACCACTTTTCTCCGTTCAACTTGCGTGTTTCAAATCAGTTTTGACCAGGGAACTCAGCACAACATTACAAGAACATTTTTATAATAAATTCTTTATTCAAATAATCGCAATCACAATAAGAAGGTAAATATATTTGTATCAAAATCTTCTTCCTCTGTGGAATACAATCGATCCCTGAAAAATATGAACAATTCATTATTAGCTTTCAGTTCAAAATATTTCCAAATATGATAAGAAACACGTATTGAAAGTCCAACGCATAATCTAGAGCCGCCCTGCGAAAGTAGTACTGTCGAGAAAACACGCGGAAGAAAAATAAACATTTACCTAACCTACATTTTCCAAATCGAGATGAGAAAGATTCATTATTCAGTTCAAAATACAGCAGAGTACGACAAGAAATATCTATGAGAAGTCCTACACGTATTCTAGAGTACTGTGAAAGTAGTACAGTTGAAAATACATGCGAAAGGAAAATTAATGTTTACTTACATTTTCCAAATCGAGCGATGCGAAAATTCTCACGTTATCGCCCGCGTAGGCGGCAAATTGGCTCGAACCCGATGCGCCCGACTTTGGAGTAGTATTGACTCAGCTGACGCGTCCACCACGATCGGAATTCAACGCAATCTAGTTGGTTACATATCAACTAGAGAATACATGTCGCTTCTGGGGGTATCACGGTACTAAGAGCGAGCATACGCGAGAAAATTCAAAAAGGCGGCCAATCTGCCGCCCACGCGAGCGGATGAAGGTTAAGTTAAGTTGACTGAAAGTTAAGTTGGATTTATGTAAGTTGCATACATTACTATTTCAGTGACGAAAGTTTGTAAATGCAAATCCTTGATACATTTTTAGACTTGGATTAACGAGAGTGATGAAGTTCTTTTACTGTTTGCTCTGAGTCAATGCACACTGTAAACTCGTTAGTTGTGTTAATTTAATTTCAAGTAAAATGTTTTATATTTATTCAGCGTTCTTCACTAACCACCAGTTTTCTCCTACATTGTCGGTCTGGGGGATAAACCTACCTTTCGGACCCAGACTAGCTAAATCCACCTTGCACTTTTCCAGTTTTTAACTGTAACATCTAAAATGTGATGATTTCAATAGTTTATGCCCAGTTTCTATTTAAAGCAGGTTAAATTTGTTACTGGTTTAGACCAACTGGAGCTTTACAGTTTAGTTACGGAAATACAGCAATTCAAAAGTAGGTAATTTTTCCTTGAAAGTGCAAATTTAGAGTCGCGTTTATTGAAAGTCGTGTTTTTAGAGTTCGACTAGCTAAACTACTAATTTCAACAAAAAAATAAGAAGAGGAATTTGTAGGCAATCTCAGCTACAATTTGGAACTACAATCGTGCCCGTAGCCATAGTTTTCCCAAACATAAAAACCAAAGAAAAAAAAATTGAAAAATATCCCAACTCCTAGGTAAGTAGTTAGCGTAAGTAAATTACGAAAAATTCGAAATTTTCCAACGGCATAACCAACGTTATCCTTTAGAGGAAAAAACATTAGATCATGGATAGGTATGTCCATTGTGGTCGGTGTAATTTGAAAATTGAAAAACGTACCATTTCTTCTAATAATACGCACCTACCTATTACGAATATCTGTCAAAGGGTCAGGTAAGAAAACTGCATCTTTGTCGTGGAAATGAAAAAGAAAGCAAATATATTTCAGGTAATATCTTGAGTAGTCTACTAACTAATATTGTAGAGGCGCATATAGGTATAATTTCATACGACTAACTTTCATAAGAAGAGTAACAGCTCTCAAAAACTAAATACTCAAAAACTGTTGTCAAAAGGCCACTGGAGTGTAGTCAGAAAATATTTTCCACTTGAGACATTCTAGAGAAATTATCACAATCAGCACTTGTTTTTCGAGAGTAAACCAAACAGCAGCAGAAAGATTAAACCAGAAATAGCAAATTCTTGAAATTTTCGGAAAAGAACTTTTTTTTTGAGAGTAGGTAAACTAAACAGTTAAAATCACGTTAATGTGACTTGCAGGTGCAGATGAAAAACGAGCTGATAAGAATTTTGATAAGGTAGAGTCTGTATCGCCGCCATTTTTGGTTAGCCTCCACTTCGGTCGCTCTAGTCACAGTAGATACCACAATTCGTATCTTTAGGGTCGCTATCTCCTAGGAACTCTCTATTGAAGAGAAAAGTTGTTCGGTAGTGGTGATTTTTTGCGTCAAACTCGCGATTTTGCCGTGCCGAGATTCGAGGTTAGGTTGCAGTGATCGCATCGTTGATCGGGATCATCTTCTGTTTTTCAAGATGAGTGGATCAAATAAAATTCCGGCGATAGATCAACTTATCGGCCGCGAAAATTATGCGACGTGGAAAGTAGCTGCAAAAGCGTATCTCGAATGTGAAGATTTGTGGGATGTGGTGGAAGGAACCGATCCAACTAATGATCCGGTGAAACTGAAGTTGAAAGACAACAAGGCAAAAGCGAAAATTATCCTTGCAGTGAATCCTATCAACTATCCCCACATAGAAAATGCAACGTCTGCCAAGGATGCATGGGCGAACCTTAAAAAAGCCTATGAAGATACAGGTTTGACTAGGAAGGTAGGGCTGTTGCGCCAGTTGATCTCCACGAAACTTTCGTTGTGTAAATCCGTTGAGGAGTACGTCGGAAAGATCATATCTACCTCCCAGAGACTTACTGAACTTGGCTTGGATGTAGGTGATGAGTGGATTGGCGCGATCTTATTAGCGGGACTACCTGATGAGTACGGCCCCATGATTATGGGTCTCGAGAGTTCAGGGACAGCTATTACCGCCGATGCAGTGAAAGTAAAACTCCTGCAAGATGTCAAGAAATGTAACTCTACGCCTACCTCATCAAACAGTGAGTCAGCACTCTATAGCAAGAGTAATAAAAAGCCGCCAAAGAAGAAACTTATTTGTTTTTCTTGTGAAAAGCCTGGGCACTTTGCGAACAAATGTCCAGAAAGGCGCAAACCAACTGATAACAGTCAGAAAACTGAGAATTTTGACAATAAAGGTAAACAAATTATTTCCGGCAGGGGAAGCAAAGCATTTCTAGCTTCCAATGAATCGGAGCGTCAAGAATGGTACTTGGATAGTTGTGCGTCATCACATCTCTGTTCGGACAGTGGTTTAATGTTTGATACGAAGCCTGACACAGACATGCGGATAACTTCTGTTGATGGAACAAAGTTACGATCGGAACGCATAGGTAAGGTAACGTTGAATTTGAACATTGACAATTCCATTGATCCTGTGGTTGCACATGATGTCCATTACATCCCAAATATTGCTGCGAATCTGTTGTCAGTGAGCAAGTTGACAACTAAAGGCTACACTGTATCTTTTGATAAATTCGGAGGAAAGGTGTTGGATGATTCTGGCGATGTGATAGCAACAGCTAGTCATGTGAATGGCATTTACAGGTTGAATTTACAGAGTGATGGACTTGCTTTTCTATCAGTACAAAATAAATTCCTGTGGCATCGCCGACTTGGACATATGTCGAGAAAAAGGATGGATCTACTCAAAGGTATGTCAGTAGGTATGGATGGTGATATCACAACTGAATCACCTTGTGAGGTTTGTCTCAAAGGAAAGCAGCCTCGATTACCATTTAAATCTAGTTCTTCTAGAGCTGTCGACGTTTTGGGTTTGGTCCACGCCGATGTTTGTGGTCCAATGGAAAATCCTTCTGTGAGTGACAATCGTTATTTTTTGATCCTGGTGGACGATTTTTCACGATACACCTTTGTTTATTTCTTGAAGAATAAAAGTCAAGTTACCGACGTTTTCAAGGAGTTTGTTCCTCTTGTTGAGAGACAAACAGGCAAGAAATTGAGGATCATCCGATCAGATGGAGGGGGCGAATTTGTCAACCACGAACTGAAAAATTATTTTTCAAACCTTGGTATTCGTCACCAGACCACAGTGAGGTATTCACCTGCTCAAAACGGAGTCTCAGAACGAGCAATACGATCGACAGTGGAACGCGCTCGAAGTATGCTGGAGGAATCTCAGCTACCCAAACCTTACTGGGCAGAGGCAGTTGCCACTGCAGTGTACCTACACAATCGAAGTCCTACAACTACAGTGAATGGTAAAACACCATTCGAGGTATGGTATGGTGAAAAACCAAACCTCAGTCACCTACGTGTTTTCGGGTGTAAAGCATTTGCACAGGTACCTAAACAACGCAGATTGAAATGGGATCCAAAATCGAAACCGTATACTTTCGTTGGATACTGTGAGGATAAAAAGGGTTATCGTCTACTGGATGTGATTACTCAGGATGTCACGATAAGCAGAGACGTTGTTTTCTGTGAGACTAAAACCGAGGATCCTGACCCCGACAAGAATATCCCGATCGATCGATCACCTGTTGGAGTTAGCGACGGCGTCGATAATGTCGAAATGATAAATCAGGAGGATGGAAGTGTCATCGAGGATGAAGTTTCAAGCCATGATGGGAGCGAATCACCGCCAAGCAGTCATGATGAATCTTCAGATTTCAATGGATTTGAAACTCTTGAATCAGAGAACGAGTCAGAGGGGGATGATTCGCCTGATTATATCCCAAGAAATTCTTCTCAGATTGTGAATCATATCTCTCAACAATCTGATTTACGTCGATCGAGCAGGGCTCCACACCCAAAAGATTTCTCAGATTTCTACACATTTCTAGCTGCACTTGACAACGATCCAGTCACCTATGAGGAGGCTATTTCCGGTTCACATAGTTTGGAATGGAAGACAGCTATGGAGGAAGAGATGAAATCTCTTGTAATAAATGAGTCGTTTGAGTGGTCTGATTTGCCTCGTGACAAGAAAACTCTGAAAGGAAAATGGGTCTATAAGACTAAAACTTCTGAAGATGGAACCAGGTTCAAAGCTCGATTGGTAATAAAAGGATGCAGTCAGAAGGAAGGTATTGACTACTATGAGACTTTTTCCCCAGTGGTGAAGTACACGTCTATTCGCTACCTGTTGGCACTAGCCGTGAAATATGACCTTCATATCACACACATGGACGTCACTACAGCATACCTTCATGGAGACTTGGATGAGGAGATTTATGTAGAGCCACCTAAGGGTTCGGAGATCGTACCACCGAGAAAGGGACAAGTTTGGAGGCTTAAAAAAGCTGTTTATGGCCTTAAACAGAGTGGACGATGTTGGAATCGTAAGCTACACGATATCCTCAAAAATTTTGGATTGAAGCAGTCTGATGCAGACCCTTGTGTATATTTACGACGATCTGACAAGGGAACCATCGTTATAGCTGTCTACGTTGACGATCTCTTAATCTTGTCGTCAAATAAGAAACTTGAAAAAGAAATCAAGAGGAAACTGGAAGCTCAACTTCGCATCAAGGACCTTGGCACCATTCAAAATTGCCTAGGAATGCACATTTTGAGAGAAAATGGAAGTCTGAGTATTGACCAGGAAACTTACACTGGAAACATTCTCAAGAAATTTCGAATGGAGGAGTGCAGACCAGTCAAGACCCCCATGGACACTGGCGTGAACCTGCTACCAACCCCTGAAGACGAGGACTGTCCTGAAGGTACCCCTTATCAAGAGGCGATAGGGAGTCTTTTGTATTTGTCTCAGATCAGTAGACCTGATATAGCTCAAGCTGTAGGTTTTCTTAGTAGATTCAACAAAAATCCTAAGGTTAAGCATTGGTTAGCTGTTAAAAGGATATTCCGTTACCTTCAAGGCACAAGAAATTATAAATTAAAATTTGATAAATTGGGGAACCAAGAATTATTTTCTTATAGTGACTCTGACTGGGGTAATGAAATTAACAGTAGGCATTCTACAACTGGGTCATGTTTTAAGTATATGGGTGGGTTGATCTCGTGGTTTTCAAAGAAACAATCAACTATTGCTTTATCTACTGTCGAAGCGGAATACACCGCACTTGCTTTCACAACTCAAGAAGTGTTGTGGTTGAGAGCCTTAATGGGAGAATTTGAGGGACATTTGATGAAAGAACCTAACATTGTATTCTGCGATAATCAGGGAGCGATCCAACTTGCAAAGAACGCCATCACAAGTCAACGTTCCAAGCATATAGATATAAAGTACCACTTTATTAGGGAACACGTTCAAAATAAAATTATAAAGATTGAGTATTTATCTACTGGTGAAATGTTGGCGGATCTATTTACTAAGCCTTTACCTGCTGATAAATTTAAAATGTTTGTTGAGGGATTTGGATTAGTAGGAAGCTAATAAGTAAAATGAAACATGTTCCAAATGTTCAATTCCCTATTTTCTATGTTTGGAAAGAATTGTTCAAAAATTGATGGGCTTATGTTTGTTCTTCTACATTAACCTGTTTTTACAATGTTAATTCATGGGGAGGTGTTGAATGTCGTGAATCAACATTGCTTTTCGTATTTTAGAGGCAAATAGGTATCGATTATGTTTTCGATAAATCGATTCATTGTATCGATCATGTTATCTCGTCTCGATGTGTGCTAATCGATATTGCTCTCGAATGTTTTGCCATGTGCTTTTTCCACTGATTAAATTCTCTTTAATAGTAAATTCCTCGGACTTCTTTGTTAATTCCCAAGTAAACTAATGTTGATGAAATATTGTCAGCAAATTTCTGACATGACTACTGTTAGGCCCTTCTAAATTCAACGAATTTAGTAAATATATTTATTTATTATTTAGTAAGTATTTTTATACGTGTATATTTTGACGAATAGGAATAAGTCAAGAAGAATAGTGAATTAAATCAATGTGATCCAAAAGAAACGAATAATATTCGTATATTATTATAAGTATATTATACTTAACTATAATGTATCTTTGTATTAAATTAAACTTTTTCCATTTGTTTCCAACTATTTGGTATCTAGATGTTTTTAAAAAATAACTTAATAACAAATTTATTGAATTTAAAATTGCTAAATAATGGGACTGCAGAAGTGTGTTGGAGAATAACATATCAATTGTTAACATTTATCAACTAAGCACGTGAATATGCAGTTTCCAGCCATCTCTCAATTCAGTTCTGCCAGTCAGCATGTAATTAAGTAATAAGAGTTATTAATATAGGTCTACTCATATTAATAAAGTCCCATTCAACTAATAGTAAAATTATATTTCTAAAACTAGTAAAAACTAGTCATTGGCCAATGAGTATTGTTGTGATTCAAAACTCAACAGAGCAACAGTTCAAGGTTGGCTGAACTATCCCGAAATGTAAAATTCAAAAGAAACTTTAATCAAGTCCTGTACTTAACAGGAATATCTATATTGTGATTCATTACCCCTAATTTTACCTTGTTTTCGAGACACAATACTATTTTGTAGAGGTCAGCGTCCTCAACGCCACTGTATCGACGTCGAGCCTAGTTTTGTGGGGGTTTCCCCAGTAGTTACCTGAAACCCTTGAAGGTAATTCTTTGTTAATTGTTTTCTTTGAGAAAACAATAGAAAAACTAGTACCTAGGAGGAACATTAACGAAAAATATGTACAATATGACTTTAAGTTTATCGTGGTGAACTAAGGCGTGAGAGGGAGGTCGTTGGATGGTCCGTGGTTCGCGAGGGTCTCCAGTGTCGTCGTCACAGTACTTGGGAGGGCGAGGTCGTACACCAATGTCTTTAGTTGAATCGAGGAAACTGGTCCAATGTTATCAGAAAGTTTATGAGGGTGGGCTCTAATGCAAATCACTTGTCTTCACTACAGTTCTCAACGTTACGAAACCTGTGTTACCGGACTTCACTCCGTTCTGAAACACTTACTTTGGGTGTGTGGTCTCTAATACAAAATGCGGGTGGTGAGTGGCTCAATTATGACACGACTGAAGCTTCGACGGTGGCGTCGCCCCAGCCATGCCCCTCCATCCTGTCTTTCAGTACTCCACTACTTTGCAGTACTCGTCCGTCCTGTGCTGCCTCCTGGTGGCGCAGCCGTGCCCTCTACCTCCATTCTCTCCTCCACGCATGGAAGGCCCTTCCTTATCCTTAAGGCCATATCACACGAGCGATTTTTTGGCTTTTTTTCTGCTGGAAAATCACTGGAACGTGAAGAGGAAGTTAGAATAAGTTAGGCGAAGTTGAAGAAGAATAACCGCAGAAAACTGCGAATAGAGCGCATTCTGGCGGCCAGCGATTTTCACTCTAACGTGACTACAAGTTTTGGATCAGGTTATAGTAGTGTGGAATTTTGAAGCAACGTTTTAGCGTCGCTCCCACTCCCAGAAAAAGTAATCACTTTACTTGTCTCCGTGGCGTCACTACGATCTCGTTTTCTTCAGTTTTTGTGCTCCTGTCGTATTATTCTTCAAAATGGACCCTATTTCCTTGATCATTAGTGGTGTGTACCTACCAACTACAATATCTTAACTTAAGTATATAAATTATGTACCGATCTGTCCAGTATTTTGTCTGTCAAACATGTAAGTATTTGTACAGAAAGAATTACTGAAATCTGATGGTTCATTGTTGACATCTTTTGGCTATAGTTCATTCTGGGATTCATAGGCCGTAGTACTCTGACATAAAGCATAGTAGATCAAGGAATGCTACAACCACAAATTACTTATCGATGGAGAACCTTCAAATGGTTTCCTTCCAGCTTTTCTTCCCGCACAAAATGGCGGACTAGAAAAATTAGAACACGTTCTAAATATTCCAAAGCTAGAAAAATCGCTCCACCAGGGTGCAGGCTGCGCTATGGGGGGGGGGGGAAGTGGAATTAAAAACCCGCTGCATGGATACTTGAAACACTGTACTTCTTCCCTTGCATGGATACTTGAATCACTGTACTTCTTCCTCTTCACGTTCCAGCGATTATTCTGCGGAAAAAACGCTCGTGTGATATGGCCTTTAGTTTCGGGATTTCAGCTGGTGGCGCGGACATAGGCCTTTGATCATGCCGACCCGTCACAACACCACACCAACACTTTATTCGACTTCTAGAATCGCAGGATCCATCAGTTTCATACTTACTTGAGGAAAACAGTATATGAATGAAATAGTCTATAACAAAATTAATTGGTGTATTTATAATAACAATATTATTACCACATAAATAAATAAACCAGTTCAATTTCACTTCGAAAAAAAGACGTACACAATGATTTAACTGAAGAGAAAATTCACACACAAATTTTTCTTCTCTTAGTTTGCATAGTTTCATGTAATTTTCATAAATTATTGGATAAACTTATGGGCAATTTTACGCTATCCCTTCAGAGAGGTCCTTTGAAGCAAATTATACAAGTTCCTGTGCTGGGTGGGAAACATAATCAATCATAAGTACAACAAGCAATAACTGAAAATCACAGGTCTTACCTGAACCCAAAGTTGAGAAGGATCCAGAGTAGGGATGGGTATCGATTTTTAAAAAACTGATGTTTGCGCATTAATGGTTTTTTTTTCAATGACATTGATATTTAAAAACAATGTCGAAATATCGATGTTTTTTAGGAAAATAAAATTTGTTACTCAACTGATAATATTCCATCTTTAATGAAATGAATAGGTAGTGTAAAGAAAACGCCAGTTTTTGTTTCCCTTCAGGAAACTGAAAGGGAAAGAAAACCATGAGGAGAAAATATGATATTAATTTAACACTCTCAAAATCACTCAAAATCGACGATTTTTTCCCACAAGATGTGGATGGGCGAGGCTTCTGGTCTTTATTGAAACCAGTTTACTATAGGTATAGCAAGTACTTCCTGGTCGCTTTTAGTTGAGTGGTGAGAGGTTTTGGTTTCGAGGACAACGCTAGTTGGTGGTAATGGCAGTTTTCCACAGGAGCAGGGCTTATATACGGTCGGTCATAACCTATTCTCCCTCCACGAGGATCCGACTCAACTGGGGGAATGGACTTTGAACCAGGCAGTTGTTTGACTGTTGTAAATGGTTACCTGGAATAAAATTAAACTAAAAAACTTTTACTTCAAGTAAAAGTAAAATCAAACTGACTGAGGTTGTAGTTATGAACTGCAACACTCTTCACATTCAAATTGTCAGACAGATTGAGTTTAGCTTTGAATTAGATGTCTGCTGGGACAGCTCATCTTCACTTCCCGGCAGATATAGGCAATAAGATGAACTGAAGACATTTAGACACTTTATCACAGTCAGGTGCCACGATTCGAAGACTTTTACTCGTTTTTGGCACTTTTCCCTCTTCTTGATGTCGTCTTGGGCATCGGGTAAATGCAGAATAACACGAGCTGTGGTATGCACATGAGGCAGAACACCATTCTCGAAAGCTGAAATTATAGATTGGTTAATGAAGATATCTGTAGGCAACGTAAATTAATAGCAGTTACATACCTGACAAGAATCCAAACCTAAGACAGCTTTCTCACAAGAAAAGCGTATATTGAGGCATGAGACTGCAAGAGCTTCATAACTCCAACATTCCTTCTCTGAATTTTGAAAAGGTCAGCAATGCTGCTGGTATTGTAATGTTTAGCTAATAAATTAAGACGGAACGCTTAGTGGTGTGTTGAATCATCAAAAATTAACTTCCCTCGACCAGGGATCGATCTCCTATCATTCCAATTCTGAATCGGAGCTCCTCCCACATGAGCTAAGGAAGTGAATGGACAGAAATGCGAAGAGGTGGCTGATCACATCTCCCCCCCCTCCCCCGTTAGGAAATCTTAGGTACTCCGTTACCTAGTCAGGGAGGTGAGAGGCAGCTCTGGCCGGCGTTTTCCAACCCAGTGAGAATGCGCTATTTTTGACTGGCTTCGGAGTCTTTGTTATTGTTCCTTATTGACGGGGTGGGGATCTGCTGACCTCAACGTTTGTCTGAATAGGCGGTGGCTCGACTCGTGTCTTCGGAGGGAATTGTTTTGATGGCCTAATCTTAATGAATTATTGTTTCTCTGAAAAATGCTGAGGAGACCATTTGGGTCCGGTGCGCCACAATGTTGAATCATCAAAAATTAACTTCCCTCGACCGGGGATCGATCTCCTATCATTCCGATTCTGAATTGGAGCTCCTACCACATGAACTAAGGAAGTGAATGAACAGAAATGCGAAGAGGTCGCTGATCACAACAGGTGCACCGAAGTCTGTCCGCATAAGCTGTCCAAATCTGCATTACTAAGTCACTATAGTTTTTGTTAACACTAGTTTTGCCCTATCACTATAGTTTTTGTTAACAGGCTTATAAATTGTCGCCCCACGAATTAATTGAATTAGGTAATTAACTTTGAGTTAATTATAACCGTTACAAATGTGTCGCTAGGGCGATTGTAATGGCGATGATAAATTCCTAAAATGACCCATCTATAGTGTCTTTGATTTGAAGAAAGTAAGTAGGAACAGAAATCATGTGGAATTTGAACTCACCATTTCTATGTAATTCCCAAGAGTTAAAGAGTAAAGGAACCACAGGGTTGACTGCACAGATCCCATTAAGGCCATAAGAAGGGAGAGGTCACCAGTGTGTTTTTGTTGGATCACCTCTTTCTGTAAAGAATATTGACATTAGGAAGGAATTGTATACGCATGGAAATTTACCATCGAAATAAACAAGTTTTCATTTAAAGGAAAAACACAAGAGTAGGTAGACTTTTTACTCAACACAAAAGGTTGTAACGGGATACCAAGTTGGGAACAAATAAAGTGGAGGAGGCATCAACTGCTGTTATAATTTTTGCTGGATGTAATGGGGGATTCGAACCCTAGCGGTGACTCTTGTCATCCTAATATAAGGGTATTTATCACTAGGAGAGATAATAAAGAGTTCCTAGTAAGTTCGGTCTGCAATATGGCGCTGTATTGTCAAGTCAATAAGGATGAGCCGTATCTGATCTGGCGCCAGTTTCTACCGCAATATTATGGCGCCAGATTGGATATAGCGCGGTTCGTATCGACAAAACAAAGCCGGATTGAGGGTACGTCCTGTCATCTAGGCTGAACCGCACCTACCATACTCTGTCAGATATTTCAGTATTCTTGGGTGAAGGTGAGCCTTCAACGTTGGGCGGTAGAGGGGGTCATCCCAAGCACACAGAAATACCTGACAGAGTATTTGTTGTGGACGGATAACACTGTCACTCTTACAGGGCGGGAGTCTCGGAAAGGGACGTCACCTAGCTGCTGACGAGGAAGGAATGGAATGGAACATGGGAGAGGAGGGGGCGGCCCTGTGACGGGAACTGTAGGCCCGTGGTGGATTCATTCGTGTGATAAAAAGTGACCTGATTAAAGGTACAATTTTTCCCTGGTTTTTTCTGTGTGAGTCTTAGTTTCCCTCAGTCCCTAAAAAGGTGGTAGTGGCCTAGGAAAAGGGATACAACAACTTGGCGCAATGTGCTCAGGACCAATGTGCTGCCACGTCTGACGAGACCCAATGCATTGCAGACCATGAGGCCATACCTGCAAGTCAAGCCGAGGGAGATGTTGTGGACGGATAACACTGTCACTCTTACAGGGAGGGAGTCTCTCTCGGGAAAGGGACGTCACCTAGCTGCTGACGAGGAAGGAATGGAAAATGGAACATGGGAGAGGAGGGGGGCGGTCCTGTGACAGGAACTGTAGGCCTGTGGTGGATTCTTTCGTGTGATAGAGAGTGACCTGATTAAAGGTACAATTTTTCCCAGGATTTTTCTGTGAGAGTCTTAGTTCCCCTCAGTCCCTAAAAAGGTGGTAGTGGCCTAGGAAAAGGGATACAACATAGGTATTAGGTACTCTCAAATGATAAAGCGTATAGTTCATGTTAGAATTACTGACAACTTTTGGATGTGTCAAAGCTAATTCTAAGAGCAGTTGAGTGTTCTTTGAGCCCAGTTGATAAGCAACTTTATAGAAGTAACTTGATCCTGAGAGCAAGATCCATGGCAGCGCTGATGTCACCAAAACTCTCAAATGTAATTAAAATTTAACCGAGCATTTCCTGTGAGCGACGTAGGGATCTTCTAAGCTAGTTTGCCGTTTTCGAATTAAAAATCTAATAGAAAAGTTCACTTGTTTGTGGATCTTCAAGTTCTATGAGCCCCTATGGTAGAATCAAAAGCTTCTTACTTACTATTTTGAAAAGTGGGAATGACATTAGGCAGAACATCATTACGGAGACAGCTGTACCAAAAATCTTCTCCGCTCTATCGGGCTGGTCCAAAAACGTGTACGCAATAAGAATTAATGGAATAGTAAGGAACTTTATAAATAACTTCCCGAGGCCCTTCTGAAACACAAAGAAAAACTCAGATGAGAGGGTGATTCTGGCATTCTGTCTAGCAAAGTATAACTCATGAATTATAACTTCACTGGACTAATGCTGGGTATCCACGTAAGATTGGACCTAAATTGGAGAAGTTATGCGTTTAATAAATGAACTCACCCTGTTGTCGTCGTAAAATGTGTAAACTGATAGGTAGAACATGCACATGCAGAAACCTATCGAAGAGGACGTCACCATGTGAATGGAGTTTAGTAGCTGACCGTGCCGCATTTTCAGAAGCGTTCTGTAACATACAAGGACACAAATAAGTTCAGACTGGATGTATTAGTGAAATATGAACTGCTGTGGGCAGGCATACTAGTAATAAGGATCGTAAATCTAGTACCTACAACGATTATCATCTACGCCTAATCGAAAATATGTAACTATCAAATTAAACATCCTCAACTAAATCAGAAATGCGGTCTGTGCCTGAGAAATAAAAATTTTTCGCTTTTTAATAAAATAGAATAAATTTTATATAAAACTGGGGAATTTCGGTAGGTTTAAAATTCAGGTTCCGACCTCAAATTTGGATTCAGCACCATTGAAAACCTAAATACTCCAACTTTTTGCCCAATGTTACAATAACATGTAGTAGAAAAATTAATTAAGGAGATCACACGTTTGAAAAAAAGGCGAGCCTCGCTGAATGACTAGATGTTAGGTGTCGGACCGGCGCTAGTTCTCCCTGGCCCTACGGGGTGCGCAGGATAATTGGGATGACCGATGTTACCGATAAATTTGATGTTAATGAGCGATTGGCAAGGCGGCCCCGAGAGTGCAGCAGTGCAGCAGGGGCAAATTATAGACATGTTTTTCTTATCTCGATCTCAAACGTATTTAACTATCTATAAATCACGCTATAACATCAATTGGACCGCGTTATGCGAAAATACCTCTTAAGTGACAAAATACCTATCGTACCTACAATACAAAAGTACCTATCGTTGGATTCATCTCGCTAAGTAGAATCGATTTCTTTGGGCACTTGAGCCCTCTTTTTATTAGAAAATGGAACTATTTCCTAATATAGGTAATTACTAAGCGACATCAGAGGCATTTTGAATTTCACAATTCCCTACGACACACCATGAAAAAGTTATGTAACTACCAAACAAACGACACATGAATATTGGTGTTTCTTCCCAATATTTCCCTGGAGCAACTGCGAGTGCCTCATTTTACTGTTTCGTATTATGCATTTGCGTTGGTATCTCTTTCGTTGAAACAGCTAAATTAATGGATTCGCAGTGTATGGGCAAGCTAGGTTCATTTTTCTTTTCCTTAGGTACTGATTACTGATCTCGCGCATTTATCAGTGTATTCCTGTTTTCTTTTCACCTAAAGTACCTATTCATTCAAAAATCTTTTGATTCTGAAAGCGGTCCCTTGATTAGTTTGATTTCAAGGGGTAAGGAGATCTTTGATCACTGCAAGAAAGGGGGTTCAAAAACCCGTGCCTCAAACATCAATATAATTTGCTTATCTCTCCAATAGAAATGAGTGTCACAACCCAAGTTGCATGACTTACAAAGCATGCTGCATCTAATTCCCAAAGTAGACCAGCCATTTTATACATCTTTGATTTCCAATGAAGATATAGAGGACGATATAGATAGACTTAAAGGGCGGCTGGATCTTGAAGTAGAAGTAGAGTAAGAAGAATAAGATCAATGAAAGGTTTACTGACCATAGTCTATATTCATTTACCATAGCCTGACAAATTTGATACCCCACACATTTCTTTTTAATATTCTCCAGTATTCATATTTTATTATACAATCTAATATAAAAATATGATATAAAATAAAATATCATTGTATTTATTTAAAATTGGATATAATTATAAAATATTCGCAAGTGCTACTTTTCACTTTTTATTATCTAATAAGAAATCAAAAAGAACTTAAGCTGAATATTCCATACCCATTGTGTGGCCAATCATGAAGTTATAAAAGAGTTATGTAATAAAACAAGGATAATATCATCATATCAAATAATATCATTGGGCACCATTGTACAATGTGTAAATGATACAAAGGGCGCTTAGTCGTCTTGGTTATAGATATATGCAGTATTATAGATAAATGCAATTTTATCTAATAAGCGATAAATTAGCGGTTGTTTGGTTATTGCGCTCCAATTATCGGTAACATCGGTCATTCCAATTATCCTGCGCTCCCTGAGGGGCCAGGGAGAACTAGCGCCGGTCCGACACCTAACGTCTAGTCGCTGAATGCACACACTTGCGCCACAATGGGCGAGTGTGTAGTATTTTGTAGTAGCCATTTCGGATAACTTAACTTTACCTTTCAATCGTAAGCGTTACCTACTTTAGCTGTCTGCAATCGGGAAGTCAGTTCTGTTTTTCGTCCCTCATAAAGGGTTTTATCTCTTCACTGTGCATGGATACTTTTTTCAAGGCTGGCAACTTAATACCTCACACCCTGCTGCCATTGTTCAAATCTTCAACTTTTATTAGCTTCCCTAATTTCTTCTAAACATTTTCTCGACGAACAGACCTGATTACCATTATTCTTGAGCCAAAATCTTTTTAAAAAAAATTGACTGAAATACCCCATTAAGTATGTTTGGTAGATATCTACCTGGTATCTATCTACCAATGAAAAAATAAATGTGCCTAACATGTTTCTTACATGCATCCTCCTATCATGAAGTGAGCGCCATTTATGTTTTCCGTGCTTCCTTGCCTCACAATTTGAAGACATATAGCCCTGTGAACAAACAAAAGGTTTTGAGTAATATAAGTAAATGACAGCTTCAAGTCCACAAATTGGAACACGGACCTGAGGTAATTTTATTGACGAAAGCGGTTCTTGCCATACGTAAGAAAGAAGTACTTATTAGAGAGTTCCTACTAGGGCCGATTAGGCTTAGATATGGCGCCGCCGGAACCAGATCATCCGCCATGTTTTCAATACAGCGCGCCGGATTGTCTCCGAGTGACGTATTCTGCCGTAATATTACAGCGCCAGATCGGATACAGCGCGTTCTTATCACAATAAAGAGTTCCTAGTGGGTTTGGATACGGCGTGACGTATTACACACACACTCTCAATCTGGCGCCGAATTGTGGTAAGAATGCGCCGTATCCAATATGGTACCGTATTATTACGGTCAAATACGTCACTAGGAGGCAATCCGGCGAGCCATATTGAAAACATGGCGGACGATCCGGTTCCGGCGTGCCGGATCGACCCTACTAGGAACTCTCTAATATGGCGCTGGATTGAGAGTGTGTGAGTAATACGTCACGCCATATCTAAGCCGAACCAAACCCACTAGGAACTCTCTATTGATAGAATTAAATTATGCTTGCATGATGCGGTTTTTGCCTTGCTTAATGTCGTCCAAGTTCCATCGTAAGTGTCTTTGTTTCACCGCCCTTTCTAAACTCCTCAAATTTGTACCTTGGAGAATTGGTGTAATATTGCTTCCAAGTCTACCAAGGTAGCGGAAGCTTTTGTTTCCAGTTTTCAAGGTTGAAAAAAAGTTCTCCAAAATCAAAATTTCCACTTGCTTTTTTAATTTTCAGACCTTCCTGAACAATTTTGGTTCCGTGTCTGTCTGTCTGTCATGAAATCCTTGCCACAGCCATAACTTCAACAATGAGGAATTTCACCGATTTCTGTTTGCATTTTTCCTGAATATATTTTTTTTTTTTTTTTTTTTTCCCTTTATTATTGGCGTGGGTATACTCCCATGTCGCCAAAAAACACAGTTTACAAATGAAAAATTATTGAAATAAAGACAATTTGTTAATAGAAGCAAATAACCAAAATAAAAGAATTAAGTAATGTTTACAGGATAGAGAAAAAATAATAGAGCACAAAAAACTAATAGTTAATGGTGTGGGATAGATGAAAATCGGGCTGATTTCGGAAAATAAGTCTCCTGTTATTTTTGGGAGACAGTCAAAATTTTTAATTTCAAAACTAACCGGGAAAACAGACGTGCAGCGGGAACGCTCGCTGATTGGGCTGTTCGGATCGCCGTCTCCTCCCAGTGTTGCCCGTTGAGACGACGAAATCGTGTTTTCTAAGAGAAAAGTTATCAAACAAAAACAGAGGAAACCTAATTTTCCCCATCTCGATTTTTCAATTTTTTTCTTCAGTTTTTCGATTTCGAACTTTACTGTTTCATGAAATTTTGCATCTGGGAACTATGGATTTCTTGATCTCAGCGCTTCAAGCGGCCATAAATGAACTATTCCAGCATGACGTCATTTTCCCGGTTTTTTTAAACATTCGTATTTTCTACACTGTTTTGTTTATTCGTAAATTAGGAAGTTCGGGCTGAAAGTTTGCCTTAGGGGGTTTTTAGAGGTGCTGAATCCGATTTTGGGGTCAAAAATAGGAAATTCCGACATGGTGAAATTCCTCATTCTCATCCGATTTCGATGAGATTTTCAGGGATTATGCGGGTTGGCGAGTAGATAAGTCCCCTACGAAAATCATCGCTCCCAGACTGATGGTAGTGGCTGCGCATGCGCAAACGTATATTTTCTTGTTACAGCCATAACTTCTATATTTTCCAACAATATTCAGAGATTGTGCCGGTTGATGTGCAGATGGTCCCCTATGAGGGTAGTGCAAAGTATTTAGAGATTGATGTTTTGAGATCAACTACTATGCTTCGGATCGTCTATACAATCGGGTTATGGATATGAGGAAACTATGTGCCACACCCACTTAGCAGACTTTTTCATTGTGTCCTCGTCACTTCCAAATTATCTTCCGACTCCAGCTCATTTTTTTGCTCTTACTTTTCATTACTCTATATTCTCAAAATTTTTCTCGAATAAAAAACTTGTCTTTTCCTTTTCTCCAGTTATTAACTTTGACTTTGTTTCAAAATCAAAACGTTTATCATAATGAACTAAAACTTGTGTTTCAAACTAATAATGTTTGCCTAAAAGTATAGCATCAACTCGTCGAATCTGACGACAGTGGGCTAACAATCTAAATAACTAGTCAACGGCAACAGATGTTATTGATCATAAAGAATGGATTGAATTATAAAGAACGCATTGAATCATAAATAATAAATTAGGCAGGTTACACTCCACGGTTGGTGGGCACATATAAGTAGGCAACTGCCAGACATTTCACCAGATTTCTCAACCCTGGATTTGAACGCAAAAAAACGTGAATTTTTTAATCAACGTTGTGGCAAAGGGAATCTGGGGTTGGACGGCGGCACAGTCGACTCCAGAGTCCCCCTTCAAAACGTTTTTTTAATTTTTTTCAATTTATATTTTTCGGTTCATTTTATTTTTTTAACCGTCCAAACACAAATTTCTCCCCCAAATTCGACTGTAAAATTTTTAATTACCGTTGAAAACCTTAATAAAAACGCTGCAAATTATTACACAATGGTTTATTATTTTTCTATACAGGGTGTCTGCATTTAAGATGAGCATAACTTCAGGGTTCGATTCTACAATATATTTCCAACAAAAAATGTCTCGTAGCAATTTTCTTTTAACCCACTCAAAATTCCTTTTTTTCACTTTAAAGTTTTTTTTTCGCGTTTTCGACCTTACGTCACTGATATGGTCATAATTCCCTTAGTTCCCGTGCAAATTCAAATCTGACCACACCGAAGGGAAGAGCGTTAAACTCCTAAGCTACCTAGTCAAAATCTTTCAGCAATAAAATAGTTATAGGCTCACGACAGCTCTTAATTTGCCAAAATCGGAGGTAGGAACCAGTACGAGTTAGCAAAGACAAAACCAGTTTGGTAGCTCCATCACTTATGTACTTACGCGGGAATTAACAGATGAAGTATGCCCATAGATCCTGCGATCCTCCCCAGAGTGTCTTGGTACTCCTCAAGGACCATCTTGTTCAGCGGCAGGAAGTTGTCTAGTGAGTACTCAGAACCAGCGGAGGATCACTCGCGTCAGTCTTACCTACAATGACACGACAGAAGAAGGAATTTACGAATACCAATTTAAACAAATAGCATGACGGCGACAATTAATCTTATCGCACTTTTTTGTATACACTCGACCAGGTGTTTTTTCCTCGAGGACTATTCACGTGACTCAGACTACTACCTCTATGTTCATATTTACATACCCACCGACTTTTATTATATTTTTTGGGAGGTAAACACTTCTATTGTCTATCAAGGTGGACGAGTGCCCACATTCACAGGAATCTACGATGATAACATCGCATTATGAAAATTTGAACCAATTCATAATAATTATGTCAATAAGGAAAATATCGAGTATAATATGAAATACATCTAATTGGTAGGAAGTGGATCTTGACCAGTAGGTAGGTAATTTAAGTCACTAAACTTTGACTGTTTTACCCTAGCAATGTGAATGAATAAATCAGGTATTGCTACCTTATTATTACAATAATTATCGCACTTCCTCAAGAAGAATATAGCGTAAATCAGAACATGTAAGTACTGTGCCAATACCTACTAAGTGACAAAATTTCCAAAATCAAGTTTTATCTGGGGTAAAGTTGGACAGCGCTCAATAGAGAAAAATGCATTCTAATCCGTTTCTAAAAGTGATAGGTGAATGTCTGTATTTTGTATGTGTGTATGTGTGTGTGTGTGTGTGACAAAATCTTGTATCGTCTGCCCAGGCCTAGTTCTCAACCGATTTTCCTGGTTCTTTTTTTGTTCGACGCGGAAAACTATCTAGTTGTGCACTACGGCGCCGGAATTTCGAATTTTGCCTTTTAAGGGGGGGGGAAAGGGGGGGGGGGGTTAATGCTCAAAAAACGTGCGTTTTTGGGCATAATGTTGTGTCGTCTGCCCAGGTCTTAGTTCTCAACCGATTTTCGTGGTTCTTTTTTTCTTCGACGCGGAAAACTATCTAGTTGTGCACTACGGCGCCGGAATTTCGAATTTCGCCTTTTAAGGGGGGGGGGGGAAAGGAGGGGTTAATGCTTAAAAAACGTGCGTTTGCGGGCATAATCTTATAAACTCTGCCCAGGCCTCAATTTCCAACCGATTTGTGTGTTTCTTTTTTTGTTTGACTAAAATAACTTCCGAGTTGTACATGATTTCACCAGAGTACCAAAATTCACAAGGGGAGGGGGTGAGTGGGGGGATAATATTCACAAAATATCCAATTTTTCAATATTTCGGTTCCTTTACTGCTTACTAATTGTATCCAACCTTTGAAATTGAGGAAAAATTCTCATTATACCTTAGGATTTGCATGAATTACTTTCTGTACCACCATGGAACTAAAAGTGGTGCCACCATGGTGCCAGGGCACCATAAACCTCATATTTCTTGGGTTTTTTGGTGTTTCACCTTGAATACGGATGTGACATTCGACGGACTGCCTACTAAACCCAATAGATGAAAGTTCAATGTTACGACGTATTTCCGCTTTGGTGCTAGACTGGCACCATTGGTGGTGGTGGTGGGGGGGGGGGGGGGGGGGGTGAACTCGAATTCGCATGTTGGGTGTCGTAGATCATGGATTTTAAAATGCTCTTCAGATTCGAGGCTCCCATGCCGCTAGAAGTGTTATGGTTTATAATGGTGGGGGGGGGGGGGGTGTCACTATCTTGCCTAAAGTAATAAATAAATTACATCGAGAGAAACAGTCTTATCGCTTACCAACTGGTTTAACTGATCTAATGCTTATCCAATGGGACGTCCCCTGGAATGCATGCATTACTAAACAATATGTTTTTTGTGTGTGTTTTACCTTGAATACGGATGTGAATTTCTACGGACTACCTGATCAGATGACAGTTCACCGTTACTACCGCTTTGGCACCATTGGATGGGAGGGGGGGGGGGTTAATCGAATTCGCAGTTTGGGAAATTTTACTCTAATTAACTAATAAGACATTAAATAAGAACTGATTAAGCTGGATATTCCATCTCCATTATGTGGCTATTCAAGAAAAAAGGTTCTTAGATGAAGTGTATGGGGAAAATATATTTTCAAAAGAGTTAGGTATGTAATAAAACGATGACATCACTACCATTGTACAATGATTTTGTAAAATGATGCAAAGGGCGCTTAGTAGTCTTGATTTTTCATCATTTAGTTGAATATAGAAATTCATTAACCTAACAAGCGATAAATTTCGGTACCTAATTAGCTTTTAGCACTAATTGGTTTTGCAAAGAGCTATTATCACCTTGCACGCGGGAAAAAAAACGCGTTGGTCCCCTGTGGCGGAGAAATTTTTTTTCGACGAAACGCTATAGCAGCAACATATATTAAAAAGTACATTTTTCCAAAAATTTTGACATAAAAAAAAGTTGAGAATTTTGAGAATTTATTCTCGGCGTCAACGTGACGCGACCAGCGGTGGTGTCAAGTTGCTCCAGTTTGAATGGGAAATCAACCCCTATGTGAGTGGGTTGGCTCAGGCCGCCCGTCCACTGGACGCGAATTCTGGCGGCCTTTGCAAGGGAGATAGGTTGATGGTGCATAGAATGGGTAGGAATCAATCATGTACGACAATATAATACCTAGTTATTCCATACCTGGAAAGAGAACAAGTCTTCTCTTTTTTGGGAGCTTTGTAGAGTTGTCTGGCAAAGATTCAAAACAGAAAAACCGAGTGAAACACAAAAAAAATCGGAGTCGAACCACTGTGTCTTTTTCACGATAACGAACTGAAAGTATGAAACTTGTGAGAGGATTGAGCTGATTATTGACACAACCAACAATTAAACAATGTCGATCAACCTTAAAAAGATTGAATTATTCCGTAAAAATGGATGAAAAATGTGAAAACATAAAAAAATTACCGGAGGCGCACACAAAGATAAGGCGTCACTTTGATAACTGCTCAATTACCTTCAACCTCGACCGATTCAGCTCCGGATTGAACCGTTCAACTCATAATATGTTCATCTATCAAGAAAAAATGCTAGAAAAGAGTGGAAACTGAGAACGAAAGAACAGGAGCAGATATTCTTGAACCTGTTTTGCGAGAGGTGTTTGCGTGACATAGACGCGGCCAGCCACACAGACCCCGGGATTTGCGTGACATAGACGCGATCCGCGTTCAACGTGTTAAGGGGTCTCAGTCGGTCGACGTTCGTTCCTCGTTTCCGGTTAGTATTTCCGTAAATTGCAGGATGTACTTAAAATATGTACCTAATTTGAAATTTTCATGGGTTTTCGAAATTCATTAGTGCAGCAGTCTAGGGAACTAAAAAACTAAAAGATTGCCGCTGGAATCATCAAACTCGAACAATAATTGCCAGAGAAAAATGGGTAAAACATTTCTGAATAAATGGTTTTTCCCATTTTTCTCAGGCAAATACTTCGAATTTGACGATTCCAGCGGCAATCTTTTAGTTTTTTGGTTCCCTAGACTGCTGCACTAATGAATTTTGAAAATCCTTGAACATTTCAAATCTTGGTACAGCTTTTAAAGTTTGAGCGTTTGCAATTTAGGGAAATACTGACGATGAACGAACGGCGACCGACTGAGTCCCCTTGAGCGACTAAACTTCTAGATGGGCTGGTTTATTGGATTTTGCTACCGAGTCTACCAAGGTAGCGGAAGCTTTGTTTTCAATATTCAAGGATGAAAAAAAAGTTCTCCAAAATCAAAATTTTCACTCGCGTTTTGCGTTTTAGACCTTTCTGAACAATTTTGGTTCCGTGTCTGTCTGTCTGTGTGTATATAAGTCTGTGTGTCTGTCATGAATTCCTCGTAACTAAACGAAGTTATTGTCCGATTTCCATGAAATTTTCAGGGATTGTGCGGGTTGGTGTGTAGACGGTCCCCTATGAAAATTATCATCCCCGGACTGATAGAAGCGACTGCGCATGCGCAAACGTGAATTCCTAGTAACGGCCATAACTTCTACATTTTTCATCCGATATCAATGAAATTTTCAGGGATGTTACAGATTAGTATTTAGATGGTCCCCTAATAAAATCACCACCTTCGGACTGATAGTAGCCACTGCGCATGCGCAAACGTGAATTTCCTTGTAACGGCCACAGCTTTCACATTTTCCACCCGATTTCGATGAAATTTTCAGGGATTATGTGGATTAGGTTGTAGATGGTCCCCTATGAAAATCATCATCCCCGGACTGATAGAAGCGACTGCGCATGCGCAAACGTGAATTCCTTGTAACAGCCATAACTTCCACATTTTCAATCCGATTTCAATGAAATTTTCAGGGATGTTACAGATTAGTATTTAGATGGTCCCCTATGAAAATCACCACCTTCGGACTGATAGTAGCCACTGCGCATGCGCAAACTCAATAGCTCAGAGAGTAGCTCATAGAACTGTCCCCCAGGGGTCGCGGGTTCGAATCCCAGCCGAGGCTAAGCATTTTTTTGATCCAATCACATACACCTACACACTTAATTTTTCATCCGAATTTGATGAAATTTTCTAGGATTGTCCAGATTAGCGTGTAGATGGTCCCCTATGAGGGTAGTAGGAGGTACTTAGAGATTGGTGTTTTGAGATTAACTACTATGCATCGGATCATCTATATAATCGGGTTATGGATACGAGGAAGCTATGTGCCACACCCACTTGGCAGACTTTTTTGTTTCACCGCCATCAGCACACTAAAGTTAATGTTATCACGAAGCTACGTTAAAATAGGCCGAAAATAAGGGTCTCCAGACGTATCAATCGGTCTTCAGGTAATTAGGGTCTTATCTTTTTTCGCGATTTCCCCGAAAAACCTTTTTTCTGTTGTAGAGGTATTTGCATAACTCGGTCCGGTAGATGTCTAAATTCTTTGATGAAACGTGAACTTCACGATCAATTTACTAGTTTTTCTACATTCAGGAACGATAACACGACTGAGAATTTTTCCTATTTATGTAGATTTTTCAGAGTTTTTTTCTCCTTCAAAAAGGTTCTCTTCCATTCGGAGTTGATAAATCGTCGTTCGAAGCAATTCACGTAGCTAGTTATGAGTATCTCAACAATAATATTTACTTAAGAAATTAATTGAAAGGATATACAGTACTTTTTAGGTAAATAATAATTGAATAGGTAGCAGACATACCGAAACGTTCACTTATTTCTCACTTCCAGGAGCATCGCCTTCGTCGTCTGGGTCAACTGAATAAAAACTGAGTAAGAATGACAACGTCTGAAGCCTTGAGCTAGCAGATAACAGCAAAAGTAAACAACTCATTATACCTACGAGTACATTGAATTACAAGTGACGCTAACAATAAGTAACTTATCATCCGCAGAAACACAAAACGGCTTGAGATTGAACAAAGATAAAATGACAATGAGTGGCGTCCAGCTCAAGATAACCAGGGTTTCTCAAGAATAGGTCTACAAGAAGCTGGAAATTTGATTGAAAAATATTGAACCATTGGTTTTGTCAAGTTTTTTCAATCTCGTTTTTTAGCAAACTTTCAAAGAAAGTGAAGTGTCTTGCAATGAACTCAAAACTTTTGGCATTTTCATGTCTTTGCTTTGGCACATAAACTGAAAAAAATCGTCACAACCTAATTTTTCCCCATCTTGCTTTTTCTATTTTTTTCTTCAGTTTTTCGATTTTGATCTTTACTGGTTTTGTGAAATGTTGCATCTGAGGACTATAGATTTCACGATCTCAGCGCTTCAAGCAGCCGTAAATGAACTACTCCAGGTTGAAGTCATCCTCCCGGTTGTTTTAAACGTTCATTTTTCTACACTGTTTTGTTTATTCATAAATTAGGAAGTACGGGCTGAAAGTTTGCCGTAGGAGGTTTTTCGAGGTCCTGAATCCGATTTTGGGGTCAAAAATAATTCCGACATGGTGAAATTCCTCATTAACCTGCAGTTTCAGTTAGGCTTACAAACGTTTTAAAAAAATGTACATTTCCGAGATTTTACTATTCGGGCTCATTTTTCAACATCTGAGTCTCCTTTAAAAAGTTTTATTTACCACGAGGGAGATAGAGAATTTAACGCTCTTTCCAAGGGTATAATTACATTTGAATTTTGACTAAGAAACAAGGGAGTTATGGCTGTTGTTAAAAAAGTCGAACTTTAAGGGGAGTTATAAAAAAAGTCGAGACAAAAAAGTCACAAATTAGTTGTAGTATCAATCTCTAGGGTATGGCAGGAATATAGGTAAAGTAAAGTAAACAACCATTTCAGGTTGGATTTTCGTCCGACTGCCATTCCTGGCGTCGCGGACGTCATCAGCTGTCTTCCTAAGGGAAGATCAGAATTTGTTCTGATGATTTCGCTCATGGCTTCCCATTGACCTCACCGCCCTGGGTTGAGACGAGGGGGAACTGCGACCGGCTTACCCGGAAAATATGCCGCAGAGGCGGGCCTCGAACTCACGGCCCCTGCAACCAGTTCGAGTCTCGTCTCCAGAGACACATGCCCTAGCTTGCTCGGTCACAGCTGACCCCCTTTGTCAATTTTGACAAACCACGTTACAAGAAATGAATCAAGAATGAGTAAATGCTATGAAAATAGGGAACATAGGTGATATACCCTGTATAATAAGTAAAAATGCACGAAAGTAGATGAATACAACGGATTGTAAACTTATAACTTCATCTAGGTTAGGTGGCAAAGAAGGTAACTGGAAATCGCGTGATAAGTTACTATACTCCACTCAGGTACCTACTTAGATAATACAGTGAACGTGGAACCAATTTCTGGATGCTAAAAATAAGATTCGATATTCTTACCACTTGAATTATTCGTAACTAATGGAACTCACTATGAGAGAGACAACCTTCACCAACCACAAATCATTAGAGGTAAGAGCGTAAGAGGTAACTTTAAGAGGCAATCTCAAACACGAGGTAGTAAATATAAAAGATCAATCCGATGGAAGACGACTTTTTTTTATCGATACACAAGGAGTAAGGCTTACAGCTCTCAATAATCGGGACACCAACCTTCACAAGCAATCAAATTCTATGCTCAAGATTCTACGAGTTTATAGGCACAATTTCACGGTCTTGTTCACAAAGTATGTAAAAACCCTGATATGAAAGACCTGTTTCTACCTGTACAACTCGAATCATTCAACAAAATCTATCCCTTCATGTTGTGTTATAAATAAGCTATACTGTTTCTTCTTCTTCTTCAAGTGCCTTACTCGGTTCCCCGAACATAAGCGATTACTAAAGAGAGAGCAGCTCTGTCTTCCGCTATGTGGAAAAGGTCACCTGTCGATGGATTCCAGTCAATTCCTGGTTGTTTCGGAGCCACGTCATCTGTGGCCGTGCGATCCCACGCCTTTCCTAGACTTCCCCCTTCATTATCAGCTGCTGAAGCATGGCACATTTCGTGGCTGCCGGCGATGAGCCTTGAACCCACGACCACCGCAGAGGTCGGTCCGCCAAACAACGACGCTCCAACGACCGTACCCACACCGCTTCCCTCATGTGACCAAACAATATAGCTCCCAGATGGGCTTGAATGTCAACGTCAGCAAGACATATAATGACGCACGCCTATTTCTTGAACAGTCGTAGATTGAGCGGGTATCGTCCTGCAAGTATCTTGGCAGCATGCTGACTGAGGATCTTGACCCTGAGCTTGAGATCCAATGTCGATCAGAAGCTGCCAAATCAAGCTTCAGGAAGATGAGTGCGCTCCTTTGCAACAATAAGTTGAACCTCAAACTGCGGCAGCAGATGGTGAAATGCTATGGTTAGTGCTTCTGTGTGGAGTCGAAACCTGGTCGTTCAAAATGATTACATTGAGCCGCCTTGAGGCTTTCGAGATGTGGACCCTTCGTCGAATGCTTCAGATTCCTTGGACTGCTAAGATGACTGTCTTCAACTGCCGAAATAAAACCCGTCGACAGGAAAACGCTCCTTAAGTTCCGTATCAACGACTAAGCAAAATTTCGTGACTCGATACCGTTCCCGAAAAACGTGAAACTTTTTGCCAGTTAGGTCAAGGCTAAAGCATGTTCCATGCTAAAATTCCGTTGAAGTTTACGACTCAATTGTCTTTTATTTCTCTCAATTTACCGAAACCATGTGAATTTGGACAGTGAAATACTGAAGTAGTCAAACGAAAAATTTAGTTAAGAAATTATTTGGAAACAGAAATTTAGTTAAGGAATTATTAGAGTGATTACAGAACGTCCCAGCAGATTTATTGAATGTTATGATGATCCAAGTTATGAGGTTATGCGCTCCAGACCAGTAAATAATTCACTCTCCAAAATATATTGAGGGATCAGCTAGGTACCTACTACTTTGAAATCTCACAGGCTCTTTAGTTCATTTCATGGTAATATCGGAGAAAACATAGGAATAACGCCAACTAGGCATAGAACTGCTAAGATCTCGGGAACTCGGGTATTGGGAACTCTGGTGGGCATTCGAGGAATTGGAATAGATTCGATTATTCGAAGCATGATAGTATTGGAAATAATTTAAACCATTCAGTTCTTAAAAACAATAAAATATAATATAGAGTAAGTAGATATTCGTACATACGTTCACAATAGTCGCACTGCATTCACAAAACACACAAAGTCCCATATTTCATACTTATTTCACTTCTGTAACTCGTTTTCAGATGTTTGCTATTTTATTGTCCGTGATGTAAAACTTTATGATTTCAAGTGTCGAAGGAACTGACTCTTCAATTCCTGAAATCAGCAAAGTGGAATTGAATCAATTATTTATGACCACAAAACTGTGAATGTAATAATGTAACTGTAAATAATGATGTGAAACTTGTAGTTTTGTACAAGGAAACAAATGAATAGATTTAATAAAATACGTAAGCACCAAATTTGTAGTTTCTGTCATTCTATCTGCTGTGAACTTCCGGGCTAATTTTAGCTAATTTTTAAGGAAAATGAAGTTATTGCAATGGACTCGACTTTAGCATGGACTTTTTTGATAATTTTGTAAACCGTAGCTTTGAAGATTTCTTTTAAAATTCGCTCATTAACTCATGCTGCATGAATAGAATTTTTTGATTCTAAGATGCAGTAAGCAATAGAGTAAGCATTTGTAATAAGGAACTCTAGGGACTTGAATAGCCTTGTGTTGTGCTCCTCCATCTAGAATCTGCCTCTAAAGGCCTCCTAATTACCAAACTGACATTGAAACCCTGGCAAAAACATTTCTTGAAGTATTCAACGCGGTAAGATGGCATTTACGACTCGACAACGGGGGACCTTTGTCGCGAGATTGGATTCGGCTCACCGAGGAAGTGAGCAGACCTGTCGTTCATGTACAGTCTGTTGAGAAACAAATTGGACTCAAATTGAACTCCAGAGCCTTCAGCAATCCAATAAATTCAATATTCTGTGGGCTAAAAGCAGAAACTGTAATCTTCTTTTGGAATTATAGTGTAAAGCGTCAAACCACCGGCATTTACTATTAGTTGGAACCAGCGTTGGGCAACAATTAGCTTGAGCTAACAGCTAAAAGCTACAGCTAAATTAGCTACGATTAAATATTATAAATAAATGGTGATTTAGCTGTCAGCTAAAAATGACAACTACTAGCTAATAGCTAACACTGAAAATTGTATTTCTCCACACGAAAAGCTAGTAGGTAGCACTAGTCTTAGGGAAATCTGAATGCACTATCGACAATTAAGGGTGTCTCAGTCGGTAGCCGTTCATTTCTTGTTCCGGGTAGGGTAAAAGCACCAATTGTTGACACTATTCCTAATGTTGACACTTCAATTTTAAAATGTAAAAATAAGCTATTGGGTCACTGTGGGTACTCGGAATTGGCGTCATTCTGTTGATAAGAATGTAGTTATTGAGGTTGGCCGGCTCCACTAGTCATAATATCCGATATAACTCGGCTGGCTGAAATTGAAGCTGGTGACAGCTGTATCAGTTACTCCAGCGACGCCATCCTTCTGCCGCAAGTTAGTGAGGTAGGTCAACAAATTTAGTCTTTTGAAGTAAAATGTTGTGAGTAAAATTACCATTTCACATCGTCTGCTTCATGAATAACATAAGGAAGAATGTGTAAGCATTAAAACCCCAAATTTCAATAGGAAAACATGGTTAAATTCGGTGTCATCATTAGGGTCTCATGATATAGTTTGTGTCCTAATGTTGACACCTGTGTCAACATTAGGGGAAACTGTTGATTTGGTTGCTAAGGTGATATTTGGATTTGAATAATTGTGTAGTGTATCATGACTATCGACTTTTTCAATTTAACGTGGCGGAACCTTAAGTTGACACCGTCTGATCCCAATGTTGACATTCAGTTCCTAATGTTGACATCAACTTTTTTTTCTACTTGTAAATAAAACTATATTTTATCAAATACACCAAAAGAAGACATGAAGCGCCAGAAAGAAGAAATGAAGAAGAAGAAAGAAGAGCTGAAAGTTAAGAAGTCGCGACCGATCAAGAAAAGTAGAAGGAGCGTAGGTTCCTCGTCACTATCAGAGAGTTCAAGTGAACCAGAGGAGTGGGCCCCATCGATTGCCACCGAGGGCGATATAGATGTATTTGAGATTTTTAGGGACATGGATGAAGACAGCGATGTTGCCCAGCAGAATGACGTAATTAGAGGAAGGGAAGAGGAATTGTCAAATGAAGTGGAGACAGTGGAGGAATCGCTGAAAAAAGATGAGCCTTACCAGCAGGGGCCAGCAAACAAAGTGGACCTTCAAACAGTGAAGTCGTCCAGGCATAACTAAGTCCACAACGCTGTGTTGCTGAGAAAACCACCACCGTGGAAGAAGTAGGACGTTGTGCCATGTCGAGGAAGAAGTTGGACGAACAACTGAAGGAGACATGATTTTGGCTGTGTTGCCTAACAAAAAACGTAAGACGGAATGCGTTTGCCTGGTTGTCAACGTTGATTCTGAAGATGCTGCGGAAGTAACACCACTTCTTCCCTGCAACAGACTGAGGACGGTTTTCAAGCGTTCGTGCGACGGGAATCATCTCCTACCGGTCAATAACGTAAAATACAAACTGCCCAAGCCCAAATCTTATGGGGCCAATCCCGATAAATTTGTGTTCCCTGTTTCCGTTCTTGTACTTCTTTAATTAATCATGTTCCTGTTCCTCATTAATTTGGTAGGTGTGTTCTTGTTCCTAGGTAATTAGGTATCTTCTTGAAATATATTGTAACCTATTTCGAATCTCTTTTGTTCATTTACCTTGAGCAATAACTTCAGGAAAGCGATGGGTCAATATTTAAATTGGTGTCAACATTTTGAACTGCAGATGTCAACAAATGGAATTTTCGAGAACAAATGTGTCAACATTGGGGGCAAAAAACCATGTTTGAAAAAATTCCTTTATGATAATATAAAAAAAATATTTTGGTAAGTCCAATACGTGCAAACTGTTCACAAGGAACTCATAATTCATAATAACTACTTAAAACTTTCATTTTCTTGAACCCTTTCGTGGAACGCAGAATTGAATGATTTTTCTTTCTAATAGTGTCAACAATTGGTGCTTTTACCCTAAGTATTTCCCAAAATTACCGGCGCTCAAACTTCAAAAATCGTACCTTCATTTGAAATTTTCAAGGATTTTCGAAATTCAGTATAGCATGGCCCTAGGGAATTAAAAAACTGCAATATTGCAGCTGGAATCATCAAAATCGTTCAATAATTGCCAGAGAAAAGTGGGAAAACCCATGTATTCAGTTAGGTTCTTCCCATTTTTCTTTGGCAATTATTGTTCGATTTTGATGATTCGTGCGGCAATCTTTTAGTTTTTCAATTCCCTGGAACCAAGCACTAATGAATTTCAAAAATCCTTGAAAATTTCAAATTCAACAAAATCAATTTCAGTACAATTATTAATGTTTGAGCGTCTGTAATTTAGGGAAATACTAACCCGCAACGAGGAATGAACGGCGACCGACTGAGACACCCTTAATTGTCGCTAGTGCATTCAGATTTCCCTGAGACTATTGCTACTAGCTGTTCGTGTGCAGAAATACAATTTTCAGAGTTAGCTATTAGCAATTAGTCGTCAGCTACAGCTGCTGGCTGACAGCTAAAACACCACAGCTAAAGCTGTTAGCTATACGTTCCGACTATTAGCCGATTTAGCTGGAAATTTCAGCTGTTCTCAACAGCTAATAGCTAAATTTATCTTATAGCTATTAAAAAAAATATATAAGCTAATTTAGCTATTAGTTGAAAAATTAACTTGCTAATAAATTAGTTGGCTAATGCCCAACTCTGGTCGGAACACTGAGGCAAAATTCTTTTCAGCACAAAGTTTCATTGTTCCGCAATACGGATGTTTATTAATATTAGGTATGTACTCACAGTGTTTCCCAATTTTTCGATCCGAAGCCGGAGCACCTCGGAGAATTTGTTATTATTGGAGGAGATGTAAGAAACAACGTGATGGAAGGCCATTTTGTGCAGAACTGGGCACCAAGTATCTCTCACTTCCCCTGAAGATAATGGATAAACAATCGACATTAGGTTCATAAATAAATTCACAAATAATGTATCCGGCTCATGGCGTTTATACTTCGTCTTCAAGGTACACAATTGAACAACATGCATAATTCATTATTTATGAACATTAAATTGTACTTATGATAGTTTATAGATTTTAAGAGTAGGTAACATAATTATGTATAGCATAATATTATTTTGCTGAGAGACATTCGCAGTCATGTTCTGATCACTTGCCAGAAGCAGGTCAAAAATACGACATAGAATCAAGGTAGGCAGTGATTAACTACTTAAAAAGCTCACGGTTCATTCATTTAATGTTCTGTACTCCTGCTGTAGTCATGTTGTCTCCATATTAGCCTACAAAACCTTTTAATATAAGGGTATATTTTGATTAAATTTTAATAAATTTAAAGTAGTAGGTATTGCATTTTTTAGAATCGAATGAGACTACCTAGAGCTCGGTAGGACCAACCGTTATGAGAAATTAAGGGTTGGATTTCTGATAAATATGATACTCGAGTGTGAATAGCTTTTTTTGGTTTATTATTTTCAATAATAAACGTTTGGAATCGACCTAGAAATTTTTTAACCCGGGGGGGGGGGGGGGGGGTTAAAACAACGCCAACCAACAAATTTTGAGGGTGGTGGGGGACCACCCTCAAAATTTGTTGGTTGGCGTTTCAAGGTACGTTGAATCCAAAAATCGAATAAATATTTGGCCGTCCGTCCGCCATACGCGGCACTTTCCCCACTCAGCATTGCCCGATTTTGATGAAATTTAGTATGTGCGTTCCATTTGGGGTCTAGTTGTGCCCCGAAGATTTTGGTTGATGAAAGTCACTTCTAAGGGTTTTTTTTTTTTTTTTTTTTTTTTTTTTTATAGAGGAGGAAACCGTTTATTGGTTGACAGCGGGAGAGGGATGCTTGTCTCACCGCCCTTTATGTGGGGGTCCGGCCGCTATAAGCAACTGGTTACCCACTAAAACCTCCTCTGTTCGTCTGGACTGCCCCGGGACTACAGTTGATGCATTACTTCGGGACAGCCCCTTTTTCAGCCCGGCTGTTGCTGGGCTTCCTCTTCGTGAGGCCTAATGTCTTTAGGCTCCTCCTTGGCTTCGATAGGGGATGGGGCGTTTATGATGTTAGGCCTTCCCAATCCCTATTTCTTTCCTTCTCTTTGAGAACTGCGATGACGTAGGTATCACTTCTAAGGGTTGAAATTTTGAAAACGCCCTAACTCAAAAAATTTTGATATGAAGGTAGGTATTGTTTTTCCATCAATTTAAGATAGTATTGCATTTTTTTAATTTTTAGAGACCACGTGGAGCTCTGTAGGACAAACCGTTCGATCTCTGCGAACATTTAAGGATTGGACTTATCAGAAACACGAGTGTGAATCGCAAAAGAGGCCTAATCTCCGTTCAAATTTCACCCATCTACACTCCAATCCGCACAATTCCTAAAAACTTCATCGAAGTTGGATGTAAACTGTAGAAGTGGCTATTAGTCAGAAGGTGATTCATTTCATAGGGGACCATCTACAACCCAATTAGCTCAATTCCTGAATATTTAACCGGAATCGAAGAATAACTTCGAATAGTTTTGCCCGTTACAGAGATTTCAAGACAGACACGACAGAGACTTCGATTCTTGGATAAAGTCGAGAATTAACATTAAATTTGTCAAAACTTGTAGGTTTGCTCGAGAAAAACGACCACTTTAGAGGCTTGTTTTCACATTCGATTGTTCGAAAAAGTCGAAAATGAACTCCCCTATATTGCCCGTTTATTAGGTCAAGAACTGATAAATGATAGGTGCCTACTTGAAATTTGACAATTCCATCTCCGATAAACAATAAATTGGCATTAGAATAAATCTTGAACCACTTAAATTGAATAAATTAATTAACCCTGGAAAAAAGGTCGAGACTTACCAGTAGCTACTGCACGTAAGTAAGTCATGAGCAGGTCTGGGTCCGATTCAGTTGGCTCTAAGTAGTGTTCCATATTCACCTAGACAAAAAATGTGGCACAACTAAGTATTTAAACCTGTTAAATCACCTAAATGCTCAATCAAAAAAAAAAAAAAAAAAAAAAAAAAAAAAAAAAAAATCACCTAAATGCTAAATGATAAATTCCACGAGGTTTTGTGATATTCTGAGATAAGAGATGGCAGCACCATCGGGGCCAAATGTCGTTTACTCCTCATTTGAGAACGGATCGAGATATTTTAATTCCGCAAACGGATTTCTCTTTAAGATTTCCGTAGAATTGAGGGTAATTGGTTTAGAAAGTGTAAATTTTTTAACACAGAATGTGTTTTTGCGATGACCTACCGAAAAAAAAAATCGTCACGAAAAAGCGACAGAAAAAACCGTTACGCGCCTTTTATAATGATTTTCACGTGCAACCAAGCCGTTGGTAAGGAAATAGAACTCCCACAGTGTTCATTGCACAGAAATTGTTCACCATTCGTTGGAAAGCTCTCAATTTATATAGTATTTTTCTTGTAGTTACATATTTATTTATATAACATTTATAGGGTTTTAGACCAAATTAAATGTCTAACAATTATTTATTTTATTATTGCCAAAGACTCCACATTTATTATTGTTGTTTTTTATTTAACGGATGACTAGCATCGCAAAAACACATTCTGTGTTCCTATGATTTCATACAGAGTATGGAAAAAGAAATAAACCGGGGGGTGCAGGGGGGCGGAGCCCCCCGCCGAGGCGCAAAGCGCCGAGTTTTTTTTTACACAATGCTCCAACAAAAATTTGTTAAAATTTAGAACATTTTCAAAAATAGGCCTTATAGCCACTTGCAGAACTTATATCAGAATTCAAATCCGTTTGCAGAATTTTTCTAACTTGATTATAGCCGTCGGATTCTCGATTCTAGGATATAGAGCAGCAACAAGAGAGGTGATTCCTGGCTGGGGGAGGGGGGGGAGGCAGCATTCAAATACCCAGCCGCCCAGAACTGAGGCTTGTTGAAGGCGGCTTGCCAAACTCGCAAAACTTTTCTCTTTGAATTTTGGGCAGTGCGAAATTTTTCTTGCAGCAAGAAGTTTCTATAGTGTAAACGCAGCTTGAGATAAATAAGCCACCTAACTGTCCATCTAAGGGCAAGTCCACACCATGCCGTTCAGCCTCACCGACTAGCACGAAACCGAACCAAACGATGCCAAACTCAAACCGTACCAAGTCGGTCCATATCAAAGAAAGCCGACCTGAACCGAATCCAAAGTCAAAGTGTGTACGTGTCAAACGGCAACGATCTACCTTTAGATACCCAGATGTAAAATTGTTAACAGGCGGTGGCTCTACTCGAGTCTTGTGTTGTTTGATGACCTAATGAATTATTCAATTTAAATGAATAATTTAACCTTAATGAATTATTTTTCTTATAGAAATGCTGAGGAAACCATTCGGTTCCAGTACGACTGAATCATCAAAAATTAACTTCCCTCGACCGGGGATAGATCTCAAATCGTTCCAATTCTGAATCGGAGCTCCTACCACATGAGCCAAGGAAGCAAATGGACAGAAATGCGAAGAGGTAGCTGAACACAACACCCCCCCCCCCCCGTTAGGAAATCTTAGGTACTCCGTTACCTAGTCAGGGAGGCTGCTTTGGCCAGCGTTTTACAACCCAGTGAGAACGCGTATTTTAGACTGGCTTCGGAGTTTTTGTTATTGTTCCTTATTGACGGGGCGGGGGATCTGCTGACCTCAACGTTTGTCCAAATAGGCAGTGACTCGGCTCGTATCTTGGGAGGGATTTGTTTTCATGACCTAATGAATTATTTAATATGAATGAATAATTTAACCTTAATGAATTATTTTTCTCATAGAAATGCAGAGGAGACCATTCGGGTCCAGTATGACTGCGCCACTTCTTGAATCATCAAAAATTAACTTCCCTCAACTGGGGATCGATCTCCTATCGTTCCAATCCTGAATCGGAGCTCCTACCACTTGAGCTAAGGAAGTGAATGGACAGATTTGCGAAGAGGTAGGAGCTCTCCGATTCAGAATTAGGTTAGGGAACATTGGATTTATGCATTTTAGGCAAAATCTTCTGACTTTTAAAAAATGTCAAATGTAATTTCATATCATAATGCTAATTCGTGGTGATTAGCTCCTCTAAAACCTCTGAGAGACATTTTTCTGTTGGGATTGTTCCTCCAACCAGCTAGGGAAGAAACAGCTCGGAATTAAACAATAATTATTGAATAGCTGATTTTGAGGGACAGGCAGCTATTGGAAAAACTGTCGAATACCCGGAAAAATTAACTGATCGGCACCGATTGGCAAGTCGAGACGTCTAAACTACTTAAGCCGAACAGAACGTGCCGACTGGCCTGTTTCGTCATGATGTGGACGGGCACTCCTTAAAATCTCATGTGATGTTGAATTTTTTACCTCAGAGATTGGAGTTCGAAGGAGTCTCAGAATAGCTGCCAGCTCACTCCAAACGATCTTTTTGAATTTAACGTTATGCTTTTGAGCCAGAGGAACTAGGATGTACCTTCCAAAAGTTATATCGCAGTACGACACTCCCGCGTACTGCTCGAGAAGATCTCTGTAACTGCATAAATACCAGGATTAGTGTAGAATTCGAGTGAGACTTGAGAAACATAAAACCACTAAGATTCACAGAACATGAAAGTACACACTCCTACCCGACGAGATTGTTGAAAAACAACCACTTTTGGGATAATTTTGTACATAAAGGATCTTGAGCAAGATCCTCGAACTTTCTCAGGAAAAACGGATAATATTCGGTTTAAATTTTGATCAAGCAAGAAATAATTATGAGGATTTACAAAGTTGAATAAAAATTTAAAAAAGTGTCTAGATTCGAAACCTAAAACTCCAAAAGTATGACAAAAATTAAGTCATAAAATTCACATAAACAGCGCCTAATAGACACAATCAGAATAGACTCATAGACAATCTGGTTCCAAAGACTTTTCATCATAGATCACCAAATCAGATTACTGCATTGTAATAAGGTCTTCGCCGCATAACAGCGCCATGAAAGGAAGTTTTAAGGTCCCCGCCCACTAGGCAGGCACAGGACAGGAACCGGACGCGGGACACAGGACGTTTTTTTAGGACGTCCCACAGTAAGGCTTGGGCGTCCTTATGCGATCGATCTGGGGTGAAGGAGGACAACACTCAACAGAAAAAAAAAATAACCACACAGTAATCCGTTTTAGACCATTCCGAATGCGAATCCGCAAAAAAACCATAGGTGTGTGTGTATGTGTGTGTGTGAGACAAAATCTTGTGTCGTCTGCCCAGGACTAGTTCTCAACCGATTTTCGTGGTTCTTTTTTTGATCGACGTGGAAAACTATCTAGTTGTGCACTACGGCGCCGGAATTTAGAAATTTTGCTTTTTAAGGGGGGAAAGGAGGGGTTAATGCTCAAAAAACGTGTGTTTTGGGGCCTAATTTTGTGTACTCTGCCCAGGCTTCAATTTCCAACCGATTTTCGTGGTTCTTTTTTTTTCGACGCGGAAATCTATCTAGTTGTGCACTACGTCGCCGGAATTTCGAATTTTGAATTTTAAGGGGAGGAAAGGGGGGGGGGGGGGTAATGCTCAAAAAACGTGCGTTTGTGGGCATAATCCTGTAAAATTTGCCCAGGCCTCAATTTCCAACCGTTTTGAGTGTTTCTTTTGTTCGACTCACAAATCTTCCAAATTACACTTTATTTCACCAGAGTATCAAAATTCAGAAAATAAAATTAAAAAGCAAAATTCCCATCCCGCGGGTCGTTTATCCCCGCCGCCACCTCCACTCACGCCTCTCTTATTTATTATTTAATGAAGGTCAGAGCAATACGTTTGCAAATCAAAACATCAATATCTTAAAGTGCAAAGGCGCTACGTCCATCCATCTTCCACATTTTTTATTTTATGTTTTTTTTATTTCAGAAAAACTCAAATTCAACAAAACTATTATTTACCTTCTTGAAGATCATAGCTTGGAAATTTCTTGAAGAAATTAAAGAGCGTATTGTTGCAAACTATTATTTTACGAAATTGCGCACTGATGAAAACTTCTTTTGCCTTTTTGTCAAAACTCCTTTTTGTACATATAGCGCCTTTGTGCTTCAAGGCATTGACAATATATTATGTCCCTTCTTTCCTTTCCACCTATAATTACTAACATACAACGGTGCCTCATTATATAAAGTGTATAAAATTGGTTAATAGTTTATGAAATTTGTGAAAAAATAATTAAATTGGTTGAACTAGAGGATAATGGGACTGGGACTTGACTCGATATTCGAGGGGAGTAGGGCATGTGTCCCGCGTCCTGTCTAGTCGGCGCTTAGGGACAGGACGGGACACCGCCGTTGTCCCGGCATCCCGCGTCCTGCCTGTAGCGTTTCCTGTCCTGTGCCTGCCTAGTGTGTGGAGACCTTAAGCAGGCCACTCACCAAAAGTACAAGGAAGTGAAAAGCTAACCAAAACCAAAATCATGGGGACAGTTATCTGGGTGTGCTGAACAGCTCACAAGGCCATACGT
>CM019176.2:58841162-59003530 GCA_009739505.2 Apolygus lucorum
TACTGCTCCTAGTCCAGTGGGTGAGGCATCTGCTGCTATGATCAAGGGGAGTTCATCATTATAATGAACTAACACCTGATCACTAGCCAATAACTGTTTGATTTCCTCAAACGCATCTTGGCACTGATTTGTCCAATGGTATGGAACTCCTTTTTAGAGTTCCTACTAGGGTCGATTAGGCTTAGATATGGCGCCGCCGGAACCAGATCGTCCGCCATGTTTTCAATACAGCGCACCGGATTGCCTCCGAGTGACGTATTCTGCCGTAATATTACGGCGCCAGATCGGATACAGCGCGTTCTTATCACAATAGAGAGTTCCTAGTGGGTTTAGATAAGGCGTGACGTATTACACACACACACTCTCAATCTGGCGCCGAATTGTGGTAAGAACGCGCCGTATCCAATATGGTACCGTATTATTACGGTTGAATACTTCACTAGGAGGCAATCAGGCGCGCCATATTGAAAACATGGCGGACAATCCGGTTCCAGCGTGCCGGATCGACCCTACTAGGAACTCTCTAATATGGCGCTGGATTGAGAGTGTGTGAGTAATACGTCACGCCATATCTAAGCCGAACCAAACCCACTAGGAACTCTCTATGATAGAATTAAATTATGCTTGCATGATGCGGTTTTTGCCTTGCTTAATGTCGTCCAAGTTCTATCGTAAGTGTCTTTGTTTCACCGCCCTTTCTAAACTCCTCAAATTTGTACCTTGGAGAATTGGTGTAATATTGCTTCCAAGTCTACCAAGGTAGCGGAAGCTTTTGTTTCCAGTTTTCAAGGTTGAAAAAAAAGTTCTCCAAAATCAAAATTTCCACGTGCTTTTTAATTTTCAGACCTTCCTGAACAATTTTGGTTCCGTGTCTGTCTGTCTGTCATGAAATCCTTGCCACAGCCATAACTTCAACAATTCTCATCCGATTTCGATGAGATTTTCAGGGATTATGCGGGTTGGCGAGTAGATAAGTCCCCTACGAAAATCATCGCCCCCAGACTGATAGTAGCCGCTGCACATGCGCAAACGTATATTTCCTTGTGCAAAAACTGATAGTGCGAAAACGTGAAATACTTGCCACAGCCCAAACTTCTACATTTCTCACCCGATTTCGATGATATTTTCGGGGATTATGCGGGTTGGCTGTAGATGGTCCCCAGCGAAAATCATCGCTCCCAGACTGATGGTAGTGGCTGCGCATGCGCAAACGTATATTTTCTTGTTACAGCCATAACTCCTATATTTCCAACAATATTCAGAGATTGTGCCGGTTTTGATGTGCAGATGGTCCCCTATGAGGGTAGTGCAAAGTATTTAGAGATGATGTTTTGAGATCAACTACTATGCATCGGATCGTCTATACAATCGGGTTATGGATATGAGGAAACTATGTGCCACACCCACTTGGCAGACTTTTTTATTGTGTCCTCGTCACTTCCAAATTATCTTCCGACTCCAGCTCATTTTTTTGCTCTTACTTTTCATTACTCTATATTCTCAAAATTTTTCTCGAATAAAAAACTCGTCTTTTCCTTTTCTCCAGTTATTAATTTTGACTTTGTTTCAAAATCAAAACGTTTATCATAATGAACTAAAACTTGTGTTTCAAACTAATAATGTTTGCCTAAAAGTATAGCATCAACTCGTCGAATCTGACGACAGTGGGCTAACAATCTAAATAACTAGTCAACGGCAACAGATGTTATTGAATCGTAAGAATGAATTGAATCATAAAGAACGAATTGAATCATAAATAATAAATTAGGCAGGTTACACTCCACGGTTGGTGGGCACATATAAGTAGGCAACTGCCAGACATTTTAACAGATTTCTCAACCCTGGATTTGAACGCAAAAAAACGTGAATTTTTTAATCAACGTTGTGGCAAAGGGAATCTGGGGTTGGACGGCGGCACAGTCGACTCCAGAGTCCCCCTTCAAAACGTTTTTTTAATTTTTTTTCAATTTATATTTTTCGGTTCATTTTATTTTTTTAAACCGTCCAAACACAAATTTCTCCCCCAAATTCGACTGTAAAATTTTTAATTACCGTTGAAAACCTTAATAAAAACGCTGCAAATTATTACACAATGGTTTATTATTTTTCTATACAGGGTGTCTACACTTAAGATGGGCATAACTTCAGGGTTCGACTCTACAATATATTTCCAACAAAAAATGTCTCTTAGCAATTTTCTTTTAACCCACTCAAAATTCCTTTTTTTCACTTTAAAGTTTTTTTTTTCGCGTTTTCGACCTTACGTCACTGATATGGTCATAATTCCCTTAGTTCCCGTGCAAATTCAAATCTGACTACACCGAAGGGAAGAGCGTTAAACTCCTAAGCTAGCTAGTCAAAATCTTTCAGCAATAAAATAGTTATAGGCTCACGACAGCTCTTAATTTGCCAAAATCGGAGGTAGGAACCAGTACGAGTTAGCAAAGACAAAACCAGTTTGGTAGCTCCATCACTTATGTACTTACGCGGGAATTAACAGATGAAGTATGCCCATAGATCCTGCGATCCTCCCCAGAGTGTCTTGGTACTCCTCAAGGACCATCTTGTTCAGCGGCAGGAAGTTGTCTAGTGAGTACTCAGAACCACCGGAGGATCACTCGCGTCAGTCTTACCTACAATGACACGACAGAAGAAGGAATTTACGAATACCAATTTAAACAAATAGCATGACGGCGACAATTAATCTTATCGCACTTTTTTGTATACACTCGACCAGGTGTTTTTTCCTCGAGGACTATTCACGTGACTCAGACTACTACCTCTATGTTCATATTTACATACCCACCGACTTTTATTATATTTTTTTGGGAGGTAAACACTTCTATTGTCTATCAAGGTGGACGAGTTCCCACATTCACAAGAATCTACTATGATAACATCGCAATATGAAAATTTGAACCAATTCATAATAATTATGTCAATAAGGAAAATATCGAGTACAATATGAAATACATCTAATTGGTAGGAAGTGGATCTTAGCCAGTAGGTAGGTAACTTAAGTCACTAAACTTTGACTGTTTTACTCTAGCAATATGAATAAACCAGGTATTGCTACCTTATTATTACAATAATTATCGCACTTCCTCAAGAAGAATATAGCGTAAATCAGAACATGTAAGTACTGTGCCAATACCTACTAAGTGACAAAATTTCCAAAATCAAGTTTTATCTGGGGTAAAGTTGGACAGCGCTCAATAGAGAAAAATGCATTCTAATCCGTTTCTAAAAGTGATAGGTGAATGTCTGTATTTTGTATGTGTGTATGTGTGTGTGTGTGTGTGTGACAAAATCTTGTATCGTCTGCCCAGGCCTCAGTTTTCAACCGATTTTCGTGGTTTTTAGGACGTCCCACAGTAAGACTTGGGAGTCCTTATGCGATCGATCTGGGGTGAAGTTGGACAACACTCAACAGAAAAAAAATAACCACACAGTAATCCGTTTTAGACCATTCTGAATCCAAATCCGCGAAAAAAAAAACCATAGTGGTCTGTCTGTGTGTGTGTGACAGAATCTTGTGTCGTCTGCCCAGGCCTAGTTCTCAACCGATTTTCCTGGTTCTTTTTTTCTTCGACGCGGAGAAACTATCTAGTTGTGCACTACGGCGCCGGAATTTCGAATTTCGCCTTTTAAGGGGGGGGGAAGGAGGGGGTTAATGCTTAAAAACGTGCGTTTGCGGGCATAATCTTATAAACTCTGCCCAGGCCTCAATTTCCAACCGATTTGTGTGTTTCTTTTTTTGTTTGACTAAAATAACTTCCGAGTTGTACATGATTTCACCAGAGTACCAAAATTCACAAGGGGAGTGGGTGAGTGGGGGGATAATATTCACAAAATATCCAATTTTTCAATATTTCGGTTCCTTTACTGCTTACTAATTGTATCCAACCTTTGAAATTGAGGAAAAATTCTCATTATACCTTAGGATTTGCATGAATTACTTTCTGTACCACCATGGAACTAAAAGTGGTGCCACCATGGTGCCAGGGCACCATAAACCTCATATTTCTTGGGTTTTTTGGTGTTTCACCTTGAATACGGATGTGACATTCGACGGACTGCCTACTAAACCCAAAAGATGAAAGTTCAATGTTACGACGTATTTCCGCTTTGGTGCCAGACTGGCACCATTGGTGGTGGTGGGGGGAGGGGTCGCTATTTCTTCCCTAAAGTAATAAATAAATTACATCGAGAGAAACAGTCTTATCGCTTAACAACTGGTTTAAACTGATCCAATACTTATTCAATGGGACGTCCCCTGGAATGCATGCATTACTAAACAATATGATTTTTCGCTCGACGCGGATTTCGATTTTTGCATTTTAAGGGGGGTGGTGGTGGGGAGAGGGAGTTAATGCTTATAAACGTACGTTTGCGGGCATAATCCTGTAAACTCTGCCCAGACCTTAATTTCCAACCGAATTGCGCGTTTCTATTTTCGTTCGACTCAGAAATTTTCGAGTTGCTCATTATTTCACCTGAGTATCGAAATTAGCATGGGATGGCGATGAATGGGGAGATAATATTCACCAAATATCCAATTTTTCAATAATTCGGTTCCTTCGTAGCTTACTAATTGTACCCAATGTTGTTGTTTGTTTGAAATTGAGGAAAAATTCTCAATATACCTTTGGATTTTCATGAATTATTCTTTGTGAGACCATGGAACTAATAGTGGTGCCGCCATGGTGGGCTTTTTAAATTTCGTGTTTTTTGTGTGTGTTTTACCTTGAATACGGATTTGAATTTCTACGGACTACCTGAACAGATGAAAGTTCACCGTTACTACCGCTTTGGCACCATTGGATGGGAGGGGGGGGGGGGAATCGAATTCGCAGTTTGGGAAATTTTACTCTAATTAACTAATAAGACATTAAATAAGAACTAATTAAGCTGGATATTCCATCCCCATTGTGTGGCTATTCAAGAAAAAAGGTTCTTAGATGAAGTGTATGGGGAAAATATGTTTTCAAAAGAGTTATGTAATAAAACGATGACATCACTACCATTGTACAACGATTTTGTAAAATGATGCAAAGGGCGCTTAGTCGTCTTGATTTTTCATCATTTAGTTGAATATAGAAATTCATTAACCTAACAAGCGATAAATTTCGGTAATTAGCTTTTCGGCAATTAGCTTTTAGCACTTATTACTTATTGCAAAGAGCTATTAAGGGGTCTCAGTCGGTCGACGTTCGTTCCTGGTTTCCGGTTAGTATTTCCGTAAATTGCAGGATGTACTTAAAATATGTACCTAATTTGAAATTTTCATGGGTTTTCGAAATTCATTAGTGCAGCAGTCTAGGGAACTAAAAAACTAAAAGATTGCCGCTGGAATCATCAAACTCGAACAATAATTGCCAGAGAAAAATGGGAAAAACATAACTGAAAATAAACGGTTTTTCCCACTTTTCTCAGGCAAATACTTCGAATTTGACGATTCCAGCGGCAATCTTTTAGTTTTTTAGTGCCCTAGACTGCTGCACTAATGCATTTTGAAAATCCTTGAACATTTCAAATCTAGGTACAGCTTTTAAAGTTTGAGCGTTTGCAATTTAGGGAAATACTGACGATGAACGAACGGTGACTGACTGAGACCCCCCCTTGAGCGACTAAACTTCTAGATGGGCTGGTTTATTGGATTTTGCTTCCGAGTCTACCAAGGTAGCGGAAGCTTTGTTTTCAATTTTCAAGGATGAAAAAAAAGTTCTCCAAAATCAAAATTTTCACTCGCGTTTTGCGTTTTAGACCTTTCTGAACAATTTTGGTTCCATGTCTGTGTGTCTGTGTGTATATAAGTCTGTGTGTCTGTCATGAATTCCTCGTAACTAAACGAAGTTATTGTCCGATTTCCATGAAATTTTCAGGGATTGTGCGGGTTGGTGTGTAGACGGTCCCCTAATGAAAATCATCATCCCTGGACTGATAGAAGCGACTGCGCATGCGCAAAAGTGAATTCCTTGTAACGGCCACAACTTCTACATTTCTCATCCGATTTCAATGAAATTTTCAGGGATGTTACAGATTAGTAGGTATTTAGATGGTCCCCTATGAAAATCATCATCCCCGGACTGATAGAAGCGACTGCGCATGCGCAAACGTGAATTCCTTGAAACGGCCACAACTTCTACATTTGTCATCCGATTTCAATGAAATTTTCAGGAATGTTACAGATTAGTATTTAGATGGTCCCCTATGAAAATCACCACCTTCGGACTGATAGTAGCCACTGCGCATGCGCAAACGTGAATTCCTTTAACGGCCATAACTTCCACATTTTCAATCCGATTTCAATGAAATTTTCACGGATGTTGCAGAGTAGTGTTTAGATGGTCCCCTATGAAAATCATAGAGAATGATTTTTCATAGAGGGGTTCATTCATAGAGGGATGGTCCCCTGTGAGAATCTCAAATCCTATTCATTACTTTGCTAGGCCTCAATAGCTCAGAGAGTAGCGCATAGAACTGTCCCCCAGGGGTCGGGGGTTCGAATCCCAGCCGAGGCTCATTATTTTTTTGATCCAATCACATACATCTACTCACTTAATTTTTCATCCGAATTTGATGAAATTTTCTAGGATTGTCCAGATTAGCGGGTAGATGGTCCCCTATGAGGGTAGTGGAAGGTACTTAGAGATTGGTGTTTTGAGATTAATTACTATGCATCGAATCATCTATATAATCGGGTTATGGATATGAGGAAGCTATGTGCCACACCCACTTGGTAGACTTTTTTGTTTCACCACCATCAGCACACTAAAGTTAATGTTATTACGAAGCTACGTTAAAAAAGGCCGAAGACAAGGGTCTCCAGACGTATCAATCGGTCTTCAGGTAATTAGGGCCTTATCTCGTCTTATCTTTTTTCGCGATTTCCCCGAAAAACCTTTTGCTTCCGAGTCTACCAAGGTAGCGGAAGCTTTGTTTTCACTTTTCAAGGATGAAAAAAAAAAAGTTCTCCAAAATCAAAATTTCCACTCGCGTTTTACGTTTTAGACCTTCCTGAACAATTTTGGTTCCGTGTCTGTCTGTCTGTCATGAAATCCTTGTAACGCGCATAACTATACGAAGTTATTGTACGATTTCTATGAAATTTTCAGGGATTGTGCGGGTTGGTGTGTAGACGGTCCCCTATGAAAATCATCATCATAACTACTATGCATCGGATCATCTATATAATCGGGTTATGGATACGAGGAAGCTATGTGCCACACCCACTTGGCAGACGTTTTTCTGTTGTAGAAGTATTTGCATAACTCGGTCCAGTAGATGTCTAAATTCTTTGATGAAACGTGAACTTCACGATCAATTTACTAGTTTTTCTACATTCAGGAACAATAACACGACTGAGAATTTTTTCCGATTTATGTAGATTTTTCAGTTTTTTTCTCCTTCAAAGAGGTTCTCTTCCATTCGGAGTTAATAAATCGTCGTTCGAAGCAATTCACGTAGCTAGTTATGAGTATCTCAACAATAATATTTACCTACTTAAGAAATTAATTGAAAGGATATACAGTACTTATTAGGTGAATAATAATTGAATAAGTAGCAGACATACCGAAGTTCACTTATTTCTCACTTCCAGGAGCATCGCCTTCGTCGTCTGGGTCAACCGAATAAAAACTGAGTAAGAATGACAACGTCTGAAGCCTTGAGCTAGCAGATAACAGCAAAAGTAAACAACTCATTATACCTACGAGTACATTGAATTACAAGTGACGCTAACAATAAGTAACTTATCATCCGCAGAAACCCAAAACGGCTTGAGATTGAACAAAGATAAAATGACAATGAGTGGCGTCCAGCTTAAGATAACCAGGGTTTCTCAAGAATAGGTCTACAAGAAGCTGGAAATTTTATTGAAATTTAACGGGTTGCTTGAAACATATTGAACCATTGGTTTCGTCAAGTTTTTTTCAATCTCGTTTTTAGCAAATTTTCAGAGAAAATGAAGTGTATTGCATTAAACTCAAAACTTTTTAGCATGGACTTTGATTTTTTTCCCACTGAAATCCTTTTTGGATCCTTCTAAAACAATTCACAAGTTTTCCCGAAAATTATACAACGTGAGAGAAAAAAATCCACTGGGAGAAAAAAGTTTGCAAAGAGTGTGTGGTACATAGCTTCCTCGTCTCCATGACCCGAATGTATAGATGATCCGATGCATAGTAGCGAATCTGAAAACATCAATCTTTAAGCACCTACCACTACCATCATGCGGGACCATTTACATGCCGATTTGAACAATCGCTGAAAATTTCATCGAAATCTCAAAAATCTTCGAAATTCCAGAATCGTTGCAATCAAACTATAGATGACCGACGAGTACCGAAGTAGTAGTGGTAGTATCACCTATGTTCCTGCCATAGCCTAAGGATTGATTCTCCAATTAATTTGTGACTTTTTTGTCTCTTGACTTTTTTTTTAACCACTTTAAAATCCTGCATTTTTTCACTTGTGTTTCACTGATTTTTTCGTGTTTTCGACCTTGTATCATTAAAATGTTAAGGGGGTCTCAATCGTTGGCCGTTTGTTCTTAGTATTTCTTGAAATTGACGGGGCAAAAATTTAAAAAGTTGTACCTAAATTTTAAATTTTAAAGGATTCTAGAAATTCATTAGTGCACGGCCCTAGGGAATTGAAAAACTGAAATATTGCCGCTGGAATCATCAAAATCGAACAATAATTGCTAGAGAAAAACGCTGCGAATTATTACACATTGGTTTATTATTTTTCTATAGATCACTCGCCTGCAAAGCCACCAACCATCCAACATGAAGAAAAAACATCGATCTCATCGGTCAGCTAAAATTTGAACGGAGATTAGGCCTCTTTTGCGATCCACACTCGTGTTTCTGATTTATCGTACGTCCAACCCTTAAATTTTCGTAGGGAGCGAACGGTTTGTCCTATAGGGCTCCACGTGGTCTCAAAAAATTCTATATTATCTTAAATTGATGGAAAACAATAGCTTTAAATCAAAATTTTTTGAATTAGGGCGTTTTCAAAATTCATTTTTTAACCCTTAGAAGTGACCTACATCAACCAAAATCTTCGGGGCACAACTAGACCCTAATGGAGCCCAAGTACCAAATTTCATCAAAAATGGTCAATGCTAAGTGCCGCGTACGGCTTACGGCGGACAAAAAATTTTTATTCGATTTTTGGATTCTACGTACCTTGAAACGTAAACCAACAAATTTTGAGGGGATAAAAAAAAAAATTTTGTTTTTTTCTCTATTTTTTTTCTACTTTTTTATTTTACTTTATTTTTTAAAGTTTTTTTTCTAATTTCTAAATTTTTGCGCTTTCGATTTGGCGAAATACTGACGATGAACGAACGTCGACCGACTGAGACCCCTCTAATAACTCCTTCAAGTTACTAGATGAACTCAAATTTGACGGTACCATTTGAAAGAGCGTTACATTTCCTATCTCCCTAGTGCTAAGTAAAAGTTTTTAAAGAAAACTCAGATGTTGAAAAATGAGCCCGAATGGTAAAATTCTGTTGAGTGTTGTCCTCCTCCACCCCAGATCGATCGCATAAGGACGCCCAAGTCTTACTGTGGGACGTCCTAAAAAGTCGGATTTTAAGGGAGGTTAAAAAAAAGTCACAAATTAGTTGTAGAATCAATCCCTAGGCTATGGCAGGAACATAGGTGATACACCCTGTATATTAAGTAAAAATGCACGAAAGTGGATGAATACAACGGATTGTAAACTTATAACTTCATCTATTTTAGGTGGCGAAGAAGGTAACTGGAAATCGCGTGATAAGTTACTATACTCCACTCAGGTACCTAGATAATAGAGTGAACGTGGAACCAATTTCTGGATGCTAAAAATAAGATTCGATATTCTTACCACTTGAATTATTCGTAACTAATGGAACTCACATTGAGAGAGACAACCTTCACCAACCACAAATCATTATAGGTAAGAGCGTAAGAGGTAACTTTAAGAGGCAATCTCAAACACGAGGTAGTAAATATAAAAGATCAATCCGATGGAAGACGACTTTTTTTTATCGATACACAAGGAGTAAGGATTACATCTCTCAATAATCGGGACACCAACCTTCATAAACAATAAAATTCATGCCCAAGATCCTACGAGTTTATAGGCCCAATTCACGGTCTTGTTCACAAAGTATGTAAAAACCCCGATATGAAAGACCTGTTTCTACCTCTACAACTCGAATCATTCAACAAAATCGGTCCCTTCATGTTGTTTTATAAATAATCCATACTGTTTCTTCTTCTTCTTCAAGAGCCTTACTTGGTTCTCCGAACATAAGCGATTACTAAAGAGAGAGCAGCTCTGTCTTCTGCTATGCAGAAAAGGTCACCTGTCGATGGATTCCAGTCAATTCCCGGTTGTTTCGGAGCCACGTCATCTGTCGCCGCCCGATCCCACGCCTTTCCTAGATTTCCCCCTTCATTATCAGCTGCTGAAGCCGATATTTTTCTTCTCGAAGGACGTGCCCAAGATATGATATGTTTCGGCAGTTGACGACGGTCATCTTAGCAGTCCAAGGAATCCGAAGCATTCGACGAAGGATCCACATCTCGAAAGCCTCAAGGCGGCTCAATGTAATCATTTTGAACGACCAGGTCTCGACTCCACACAGAAGCACTAACCATAGCATTTCATCATCTGCTGCCGCAGTTTGAGGTTCAACTCTTTGTTGCATAGGAGCGCACTCATCTTCCTGAAGCTTGATTTGGCAGCTTCTAATCGACATTGGATCTCAAGCTCAGGGTCAAGATCCTCAGTCAGCATGGTGCCAAGATACATGCAGGACGATACCCGCTCAATCTACGACTGTTCAAGAAATAGGCGTGCATCATTATAGGTCTTGCTGACGCTGACATTCAAGCCCATCCGGGAGCTATACTGTTTGGTCACCACAAGAGGGAAGCGGTGTGGGTACGGTCGTTGGAGTGTCGTTGTTTGGCGGTGGACTTAGGACCGACCTCTGCGGGAATCGTAGATTCAAGGCTCATCGCTGGCAGCGTGCGTTTTTGGCCCCTCGTCCCAACTCAGGACGGTGAGGCAATGGGAAGCCATGTGCGAAATCATCAGAACAAATTCTGATCTTCCCTTTGGAAGACAGCTGACAACTTCTGTGACGCCAGGAATAGCAGTCGGACAAAAATCCAACCTGAAATGGTTGTTTACTTAATTTTTTTACTTACTTACTGTTTGGTCACCACCAAAAGAAGACTTGAATTTGATGGCTGCTCAGGAATAGAGTTTGGGTCATTCTACACCTCGAACCTCAGGATCCCTTCTCTGCAGCCTCTGCTTACAGTCCCCACCCAAGAGTTTTGGTTCTTGGCCATTATTGTCAATGGTGTCTGCGTCGAAGCTTCTACCGCATAAAGTTCATCAGATCTTCTCAAAATATTTTTCTTTTGCATAAGGGAGATGGGAAATCAATCATTCTTTCTAAAGGTACCTACCTACCTTTATTTTTATAAAGGGTCAAAAACACGAAAAAAAGTTTCAAGTTAAAAAAAAGTTGGAAAAACAAGGGGTTAAAACAAAGTTGCCGAGAGAAATTTTTTGTTGGAAATACCTTGTAGAATCGAGCCCTTGAAGCAATGCTTGGACTCATTAGGAGTGTTCTCACAATAAAAGTAACATTCAATTTGCGTGTTAAAAAAAAAAAAAAGATTTCCTAGTCATCTAGAAAATCAATTATGTTGGTCTTGAACGTATTTGACTTTCTTAGAGGTTCAGTATTATTTATCAGTAGATCTCCCAAGTTCAAGAAATGCACTCGGTGGTACGTGTCTACTGATCTCCAAACCCAGGTTTTTTGAAAGTGGACCAATCGATCTATTGTTGGTCCTGAATTGAACTTTGCAGATCTACCATTGAGATTCACGCCTCTCAATTGACAAATCAATAGGGGTACAAGTATACAGGGTGTAAGCCTAACTGGTCAGCCATACTGCACGAGTCGATTCTACAGCTGATTTGCAACAAAAAATGTCTCTTACCAATTTTGTTTAAAAGGCTTTGTTTTCGAGTTATTTTAATGTTAAACTTTTTTCCCCGTGATTTTGACCTTACGTCACAAAATTGGTCCTTTGAAACTCCTTTAATTAGCTAAGGTAATTACAATTTGAGGATACCGTTGGAAAGATCATTAAATTTCTTATCGGATAACCCCCTTACCTTTTATTGAGTCAAAGTTTAAGACATGAAAAAGCCCTCTGAAAAGAAAATTTTATGTAATTTGGGAAACCTCGAATTTTTCAATTGCAAATTGAACTACGAGAACCAATATTTTTTCAAGGTGCAAGAACAGTAAAAACTGCGCCAAAATCTCAGCTTTTCAATGGTATAATCAAAAATATTCAACAACCAAATTTAGGAGAGAAATTTGTGTTAGAACGAGGAAAAACGTGCATTTTTTCAACGAAATCAGCGCTCCGCCAAGGTAATCTGAGGGGTCGGGTTAGTTATTAGAGAGTTTTTGGCAACCACTAACGGGCCCGTGGAACCTCTTCACAAAGCTCGGAGTTCACGGGTGACGATGAATTTGCCTCCCGACAACAGCGGGCGACGATGAAAGGGTGCCCCCGACAGTCACCCGTTCCTAGAGGCCCACCATCACGAGCGCCTCCCTTCCTCCCTGTCCCAAGTTAACGGGCTTCCTCCTTCAACTGGGTAGCATCCTCTGCTGCTCGCGCTAGTCTCCTCCTAACGGGGCCCGTCATATTTTGGCACCAAAAACTCTCTATTGTTTGTTACTGACGATGACCTAACCGTCGAAATCGATTTAACTTGTAACTCATTATTTTCGTGGAAATAGACAACGTTCTACTCAACTCCGTTTTTATTTATTGGGAGCTCTGGTCAATGATGGTGGGCATTCGAGGAATTGGAATAGATTCGATTATTCGAAACATGATAGTAGTGGAAATAATTTAAACCATTCTTAAAAACAATAAAATATAATATAGAGTAAGTAGATATTCGTACATACGTTCACAATAGTCGCACTGTATAAACACAACACACAAAGTCCCATATTTCATACTTATTTCACTTCTGTAACTCGTTTTCAGATGTTTGCCATTTTATTGTCCGTAATGTAAAACTTTATGATTTCAAGTGTCGAAGGAACTGACTCTTCAATTCCTGAAATCAGTGAAGTGGAATTGAATCAAGTACTGTATGACCACAAAACTGTGTATGTAATAATGTAACTGTAAATAATGATGTGAAACTTGTAGTTTTGTACAAGGAAACAAATGAATAGATTTAATAAAATACGTAAGCACCAAATTTGTAGTTTCTGTCATTCTATCTGCTGTGAACTTCCGGGCTAATTTTAGCTAATTTTTGAAGGAAAATGAAGCTATTGCAATGGACTCGACTTTAGCATGAACTTTTTTGAAAACCGTAGCTTTGAAGATGTCTTTTAAAATTCGCTCATTAACTCATGCAGCATGAATAGACTTTTTTGATTCTAAGATGCAGTAAGCAATAGAGTAAGCACTTGTAATAAGGGACTCTAGGGACTTGAATAGCCATGTGTTGTGCTCTTCCATCTCGAATCTGCCTCTAAAGGCCTCCTAATTGCCAAACTGACATTGAAAACCTGGCAAAAACATTTCTTGAAGTATTCAACGCGGTAAGATGGCATTTACGACTCGACAACATGGGACCGTTGTCGCGAGATTGGATTTGGCTCACCGAGGAAGTGAGCAGACCTGTCGTTCATGTACAGTCTGTTGAGAAACAAATTGGACTCAAATTGAACTCCAGAGCCTTCAGCAATCCAATAAATTCAATATTCTGTAGGCTAAAAGCAGAAACTGTAATCTTCTTTTGGAATTACAGTGTAAAGCGACAAACCACCGGCATTTACTATTAGTTGGAACCAGAGTTGGGCAAAAATTAGCTTCAGCTAACAGCTAAAAGCTACAGCTAAATTAGCTACGATTTACCTGAAAAAAAAAGCTGGCTAAATATTTAGCTATTAGCTGTTGAGGAACAGCTAAAATTTCCAGCTAAATTAGCTATTAGCTAACAGCTTTAGCTGTGGTGATTTAGCTGTCAGCTAAAAATGACAACTACTAGCTAATAGCTAACTCTGAAAATTGTATTTCTCCACACGAAAAGCTAGTAGCATTAGTCTCAGAAATCTGAATGCACTTTCGACAACTAAGGGTGTCTCAGTCGGTAGCCGTTCATTTCTCGTTCCGGGTAAGTATTTCACAAAATTACCGGCGCTCAAACTTCAAAAATCGTACCTTCATTTTAAATTTTCAAGGATTTTCGAAATTCAGTATAGCATGGCCCTAGGGAATTAAAAAACTGCAATATTGCAGCTGGAATCATCAAAATCGTTCATAAATTGCCTAGAAAAGTGGGAAAACCCATGTACTCAGTTATGTTTTCCCATTTTTCTCTGGCAATTATTGTCCGATTTTGATTTTTCATGTGGCAATCTTTTAGTTTTTCAATTCCCTAGACTGGTGCACTAATGAATTTCAAAAATCCTTGAAAATTTCAAATTCAAGTACAATTATTAATGTTTGAGCGTCTGTAATTTAGGGAAATACTAACCCGCAACGAGGAATGAACGGCGACCGACTCAGACACCCTTAATTGTCGATAGTGCATTCAGATTTCCCAGAGACTATTGCTACCTACTAGCTGTTCGTGTGCAAAAATACAATTTTCAGAGTTAGCTATTAGCAATTAGTCGTCAGCTACAGCTACAGCTGTTAGCTATACGTTCCGACTATTAGCCGATTTAGCTGGAAATTTCAGCTGTTCTCAACAGCTAATAGCTAAATTTATCTTTTAGCTATTAAAAAAAATTATAAGTTAATTTAGCTATTAGTTGAAAAATTAACTAGCTAATAAATTAGTTGGCTAATGCCCAACTCTGGTCGGAACACTGAGGCACAATTCTTTTCAGCACAAAGTTTCATTGTTCCGCAATATGGATGTTTATTAATATTAGGTAGGTACTCACAGTGTTTCCCAATTTTTCGATCCGAAGCCGGAGCACCTCGGAGAATTTGTTGTTATTGGAGGAGATGTAAGAAACAACGTGATGGAAGGCCATTTTGTGCAGAACTGGACACCAAGTATCTCTCACTTCCCCTGAAGATAAACAATCGACATTAGGTTCATAAATAAATTCATAAATAATGTATCCGGCTCATGGCGTTTATACTTCGTCTTCAAGGTACACAATCGAACAACATGCATAATTCATTATTTATGAATTAAATTGTACTTATGATATTTAATAGATTTTAAGTGTAATAAGGTGAGATAATTTGATCATATTGAGTAGGTAACATAATTATGATTAGCAAAATATTATTTTGCTGAGAGACATTCGCACTCATGTTCTGATCACTTGCTAGAAGCAGGTCAAAAACACGACATAGAATCAAGGTAGGCAGTGATTAACTACTTAACAACGCTGCAAATTATTACACAATGGTTTATTATTTTTCTATTTTCCTGTATAGATCACTCGTCTACAAAGCCACCAACCATCCAACATGAAGAAAAACATCGATCGCATTTCGGTCAGCTATAATTTGAACGGAGATTAGGCCTCTTTTGCGATTCACACTCGTGTTTCTGATTTATCGTACGTCCAACCCTTAAATTCTCGTAGGGAACGAACGGTTTGTCCTACAGGGCTCCGCGTGGTCTCAAAAAATTCTAAAAATTCTATAGAATCTTAAATTGAAAGAAAAACTATACCTTTTAATCTAAATTTTTTGAGTTAGGGCGTTTTCAAAATTTCAAAATTCATTTTTGAACCCTTAGAACTGACCTGCATCAACCAAAATCTTCGGGGCACAACTAGACCCCAAATGGAGCCTACATTCCAAATTACATCAAAATCGGTTAATGCTAAGTGGCAAAAGTGCCGCGTACGGCGTACGGACGGCCAAATTTTTATTCGATTTTTGGATTCTACGTACCTTGAAAACGTAAACCATCAAATTTTGAGGGGGTGTTAAAAAAAATGTTTTCTTGGTCGATTCCAAAGGTTCATTATTGAAAATAATGAACCAAAAGCTCACGGTTCATTCATTTAATGTTCTGTACTCCTGCTGTAGTAATATTGTCTCCATATTAGCCTACAAAACCTTTTAATATAAGGGTATATTTTGATTAGATTTTAATAAATTTAAAGTAGTACTGAATTTTTAGAATCGAATGAGACCACCCAGATCTCTGTAGGACCAACCGTTATGAGAAATTAAGGGTTGGATTTCTGATAAATAAGAAACTCGAGTGTGAATAGCTTTTTTTGGTTTATTATTTTCAATAATAAACTTTTGGAATCGACCTAGACATTTTTTTAACCCCCCCCCCCCCTCAAAATTTGTTGGTTTACGTTTCAAGGTACGTAGAATCCAAAAATCGAATAAAAATTTGGCCGTCCGTCCGCCGTACGCGGCACTTTTGCCACTTAGCATTAACCGATTTTGATGAAATTTGGTATGTAGGCTCCATTTGGGGTCTAGTTGTGCCCCGAAGATTTTGGTTGGTGTAGGTCACTTTTAAGGGTTGAAATTTTGAAATAAAGGTAGGTATTGTTTTTCCATCAATTCAAGATAGTATTGCATTTTTTTAATTTTTAGAGACCACGTGGAGCTCTGTAGAACAAACCGTTCGATCTCTGCGAACATTTAAGGGTTGGAGTTATCAGAAACACGAGTGTGAATCGCAAAAGAGGCCTAATCTCCGTTCAAATTTCACCCATCTACACTCCAATCCGCACATTTCCTAAAAACTTCATCGAAGTTCGATGGAAACTGGCTATCAGTCAGAAGGTGATTAATTTCATAGGGGACCATCTACAACCCAATTAGCTCAATTCCTGAATATTAAACCGAAATCGAAGAATAACTTCGAATAGTTTTGCCCGTTACAGAGATTTCAAGACAGACACGACAGAGACATAGATTCTTGGATAAAGTCGAGAATCAACATTAAATTTGTCAAAACTTGTAGGTTTACTCGAGAGAAACGACCACTTCAGAGTCTTGTTTTCACTTTCGATTGTTCGAAAAAGTCGACAATGAACTCGCCTAAATAATCGACTCCCCTCAAGAACTTCAAGAACTGATGAATGATAGGTGCCTACTTGAAATTTGACAATTCCATCTCCGATAAACAATAAATTGGCATAAGAATAAATCTTGAACCACTTAAATTGAATAAATTAATTAACCCTGGAAAAAAGGTCGAGGCTTACCAGTAGCTACTGCACGTAAGTAAGTCATGAGCAGGTCTGGGTCCGATTCAGTTGGCTCTAAGTAGTGTTCCATATTCACCTAGACAAACAAATGTGGCACAACTAAGTAAATAATATAGTACGTATTTAAACCTGTTAAATCACTTTAAGACTAAATGTCACGAGGTTTTAGTGAGATTCTGAGATAAGAGATGGCAGCACCATCGGGGCCAAATTTTGTTTACTCCTCATTTGAGAATGGATCGAGATATTTTAATTCCGCAAACGGATTTCTCTTTAAGATTACCGTAGAATTGTGGGAAATTGGTTTAAAAGAGTGTGATTTTTTTTTACACAATGCTCCAACAAACATTTGTTAAAATTTAGAACATTTTCAAAAATAGGCCTTATAGCCACTTGCAGAACTTATATCAGAATTCAAATCCGTTTGCAGAATTTTTTTTTAACTTGATTATAGCCGTCGGATTCTCGATTCTACGATTTGGAGCAGCAACGAGGGAGGTGATTGCTGGCTGGGGGGGGGGGGGGAGGCAGCGTTCAAATACCCAGCCACCCAGAACTGAGGCTTGTCGAAGGCGGCTCGCCAAACTTTTCTCTTTGAATTTCGGGCAGTGAAATTTTTCTTGCAGCAAGTAGTTTCGATAGTGTAAACGCAGCTTGAGATAAATAAGCCACCTAACTGTCATTCTAAAGGCGAGTCCACACCATGCCATTCAGCCTCACCAACTAGCCCAAAACCGAACCAAACGATGCCAAACTCAAACCAAACCAAGTTGGTCCAGATCAAAGAAAGCCGACCTGAACCGAATCCAAAGTCAAAGTGTGTAGGCGTCAAATGGCAACGATCTACCTTTAGATACCCAGATGTAAAATTGTTAACAGGCGGTGACTCGGCTCGTGTCTTGTGAGGGAGTTGTTTTGATGACCTAATGAATTATTCAATTTGAATGAATAATTTAACCTTAATGAATTATTTTTCTCATAGAAATGCTGAGGAAACCATTTGGGTCCAGTACGACTGAATCATCAAAAATTAACTTCCCTCGACTGGGGATAGATCTCCTATCGTTCCAATTCTGAATCGGAGCTCCTACCACATGAGCTAAGGAAGTGAATGGACAGATTTGCGAAGAGGTAGGAGCTCCGATTCAGAATTAGGTTGGGGAACATTGGATTTTGCATTTTAGGCAAAATCTTCTGACTTTAAAAAAATATCAAATGTAATTTCATATCATAATGCTAATTCGTGGTGATTAGCTCCTCTAAAACCTTTGAGAGACATTTTTCTATTGCGATTGTTCCTCCAACCAGCTAGGGAAGAAACAGCTTGGAATTAAACAATAATTATTGAATAGCTGATTTTGAGGGACAGGCAGCTATTGGAAAAACTGTCGAATACCCGGAAAAATTAACTGATTGGCACCGATTGGCAAGTCGAGACGTCTAAACTACTTAAGCCGAACAGAACGTGCCGACTGGCCTGTTTCGTCATGATGTGGACGGGCGCTCCTTAAAATCTCACGTGATGTTGAATTTTTACCTCAGAGATTGGAGTTCGAAGGAGTCTCAGAATAGCTGCCAGCTCACTCCAAACGATCTTTTTGAATTTAACGTTATGCTTTTGAGCCAGAGGAACTAGGATGTACCTTCCAAAAGTTATATCGCAGTACGACACTCCCGCGTACTGCTCGAGAAGATCTCTGTAACTGCATAAATACCAGGATTAGTGTAGAATTCGAGTGAGACTTGAGAAACATAAAACCACTAAGATTCACAGAACATGGATAGCAACACATGAAAGTACACACTCCTACCCGACGAGATTGTTAAAAAACATAACCACTTTTGGGATAATTTTGTACATAAAGGATCTTGAGCAAGATCCTCGAACTTTCTCAGGAAAAACGGATAATATTCGGTTTAAATTTTGATCAAGCAAGAAATAATTATGAGGATTTACAAAGTTGAATAAAAATTTAAAAAAGTGTCTAGATTCGAAACCTAAAACTCCAAAAGTATGACAAAAATTAAGTCATAAAATTCACATAAACAGCGCCTAATAGACACAATCAGAATAGACTCATAGACAATCTGGTTCCAAAGACTTTTCATCATAGATCACCAAATCAGATTACTGCATTGTAATAAGGTCTTCGCCGCATAACAGCGCCATGAAAGGAAGTTTTAAGGTCCCCGCCCACTAGGCAGGCACAGGACAGGAACCGGACGCGGGACACAGGACGTTTTTTTAGGACGTCCCACAGTAAGGCTTGGGCGTCCTTATGCGATCGATCTGGGGTGAAGGAGGACAACACTCAACAGAAAAAAAAAATAACCACACAGTAATCCGTTTTAGACCATTCCGAATGCGAATCCGCAAAAAAACCATAGGTGTGTGTGTGTGAGACAAAATCTTGTGTCGTCTGCCCAGGCCTAGTTCTCAACCGATTTTCGTGGTTCTTTTTTTGTTCGACGTGGAAAACTATCTAGTTGTGCACTACGGCGCCGGAATTTAGAAATTTTGCTTTTTAAGGGGGGAAAGGAGGGGTTAATGCTCAAAAAACGTGTGTTTTGGGGCCTAATTTTGTGTACTCTGCCCAGGCTTCAATTTCCAACCGATTTTCGTGGTTCTTTTTTTTTCGACGCGGAAACCTATCTAGTTGTGCACTACGTCGCCGGAATTTCAAATTTTGAATTTTAAGGGGAGGAAAGGGGGGGTTAATGCTCAAAAAACGTGCGTTTGCGGGCATAATCCTGTAAAATTTGCCCAGGCCTCAATTTCCAACCGTTTTGAGTGTTTCTTTTGTTCGACTCACAAATCTTCCAAATTACACTTTATTTCACCAGAGTATCAAAATTCAGAAAATAAATTAAAAAGCAAAATTCCCATCCCGCGGGTCGTTTATCCCCGCCGCCACCTCCACTCACGCCTCTCTTCGTATTATTAATGAAGGTCAGAGCAATACGTTTGCAAATCAAAACATCAATACCTTAAAGTGCAAAGGCGCTACGTCCATCCATCTTCCACATTTTTATTTTATGTTTTTTTTTATTTCAGAAAAACTCAAATTCAACAAAACTATTATTTACCTTCTTGAAGATCATAGCTTGGAAATTTCTTGAAGAAATTAAAGAGCGTATTGTTGCAAACTATTATTTTACGAAATTGCGCACTGGTGAAAACTTCTTTTGCCTTTTTGTCAAAACTCCTTTTTGTACATATAGCGCCTTTGTGCTTCAAGGCATTGACAATATATTATGTCCCTTCTTTCCTTTCCACCTATAATTACTTACATACAACGGTGCCTCATTATATAAAATGTATAAAATTGGTTAAAAGTTTATGAAATTAGTGAAAAAATAATTAAATTGGTTGAACTAGAGGATAATGGGACTGGGACTTGACTCGATATTCGAGGGGAGTAGGGTATGTGTCCCGCGTCCTGTCTAGTCGGCGCTTAGGGGACAGGACAGGACACCGCCGTTGTCCCGGCATCCCGCCTGTGGCGTTTCCTGTCCTGTGCCTGCCTAGTGTGTGGAGACCTTAAGCAGGCCACTCACCAAAAGTACAAGTGAAAAGCTAACCAAAACCAAAATCATGGGGAAGAAGTTATCTGGGAAGTGCTGTACAGCTCGCAAGGCCATATACAGACCTACGTGGGGGTTAGGGCAGCGAGGATGGGAGTACATCCATGTTTGATGACTATAGGTCATACAGAAGACGTTCTAATGTTTCACAGAGAAAGGTGAGCTCAGTTTTAAAATATCTTAACCTTAAAACGAAAAATTAAAAAAATCACTCACAAATCATAGAAAGAACTGAGACCTGGTATGTCTTCTTCAAAATTTAATTTGTCGTAGTTGCATGTTACGAAAGATAAACTCAGTCCCAATAAAGGTGTTACATCTCTGAATAAATCAGGACCTGGAAATGACGAATAAGTTGGTAATCAGTATAATGCCAGATATCGTAACTGTGAAGCCCGAAGAGGCTGCCATAATTCAGGATGTTCAGATTGTCAATGGAGAACATGAAGCAAACCTGGCGGGCTAAAATAACCAAGTGGCAGACATAAGGCGAGTAATATCAGTGCTTCGTGGTTATCTCCAGGGCTCAAATGAACTAGTGGTCATTTTCAAGGGGCATTTATTTTCCTTTCATTCATCTCTCCCTCCCCATTAAATACACGGTGTCCCATGGCCAGCAAAACTTCGGGGGTCGATTATTCAATTAATTTCCAACAAAAAATGTCACTTAGCAATTTTGTTTTAACCCTTTGTTCCAAGTTTTTTTTCTCGTGTTTGTGACCTTAAGCCATGAAAATGACCTAGGTAACTGCTTTAATTTAGATGCAAATTCAAATCTGTTTACACCGTTGGAATGGGTGTCAAATTTCCCATCTTTCTAGTGCGATTACAAAACTATTTGTGCCGTCCTGATGGGTGAAAAATCAACGTGAAGTCATTTTCTTTTCAAATAGGCAGAATTTTTCCTGTTGGGTTGTTTAGGTTTTACTTACCCATCCTATTTCACGTACCTCATCACCAAAAACAGCGCAAAAATCTCAGCTTTCCAGTGGTATAATAAAAAAATATTTTACAATCGAAATTCAAGGAGAAATTTGAGTTTGAACGTGGAAAAACGTGCATTTTGAAATCGACGGTTTTAAGGGAGGACTCCAGGGTCTACCGAGTGACTCCTTCAAAACGTCGATTTCGTTTTAGAAAAATGCACGTTTTTCCGCATTCAAACTCAAATTTCTCCTTAAATTCGATTGTAAAATATTTTTTGATTGTACCACAGGAAAGCTGAGATTTTTGCGCAGTTTTTGGTGATAAGGTACATGAAAAACCATGGGGAAGAAAAGCCCCAAACAACAAAAAGAAAAAAAATAGAAAATTTTGCTTATTTGACAAAAATTACTCTACGTCTTGATTTTTCAGCCATCAGGACCACGAAAATAGTTTTTTGTTGGCACTACAAACATGGGAAATTTGATGCCCTTCCCAACAGTGCCCTTATTTTTACATGTTTACGGTAAATTAAGGTAGTTATGGTCATTTTAGTAGATCTACTAATCTTATATCTATATAAGTCGAACACTCAAAAAATCTTAAATGGGGAAATTTGGAAAAACAAGGGTTAAAAAATTGCAAGGAGACATTTTCTTACTTAAATTAGTTTTGAAATCGACTCCCGAAGATTTCCAGTCCTCAACATGGGGTCAGAAAATATGAAGGGCCAATAATATCATAATAAACTATAGTATAAATCAGGTATCTTCAACATAATTAGGCTTTTATGTACTACCTTATTAAAGGGATATTTCTAAATAACGCTCAATAATTGGATCATTGCCTACTCATGGTTCTTTGACAATTTGCTACACATCCTTTTACATCGCCACCATTGACTCACCGGCAAGGAACAGACAACATAATCTGCAGTATTTAGCGGCAGGCTTGATATTTGACAGGAGGTCAGAAGAAAATTCCTCAATAAGAAGAAACCATTTCAGGCACAAAGCAGCAGTTATCGATCCATTTTTATCTTTGCTGAAAATAATCAGAAATAATCTTGATAAATACTTGTATGAGCTTAGAAGTTGCAAATAAAGGAGAATGCGCCTTGTTTCCAAAACTAAAATCTTAGTGTTTTACCTTGAAAGTACTTGTTGAGTAGAGCTCAATTTGCATTCATCAATTGATAATGATTTAATGAATTAGGTTCCTGATGAGACAAAATTTCTTCAAAGCTAGGCAAAAGTATTATAGGCATGGATGCTACTCACTATAGTACCCATACAATTCCTTAATCAGGTTTGTAAAAGTGGATTAGATCGTGCGGCTTGGATCTCTCAAGTCTTCTAAGCAGATCATCTGTGTTGAGAAGCTGGACGACATCCTCATTTACATGATCTTGAAGCCTCAAAAGGTGATTCATGGCTTGGCTGCGAATGACCTCATCGACAGATTCAATCTTCAGCTAGTAGTGAAGTCTGTCATTTATAAAGTATCTGTACATTATTCTGGAAGCGCTGAGTTATGTCTCGATTGCTCTGGGCTGTGCACCCCTACATTGTGCACCATAAGTCCAGGCAGGCTTTAGGACTTGCTTGTACAGTATGAGCTTAATAAAGACGGTCAATTTTGACCGTCGGCCCATCAACCAGTACATTTTCCTAAATTTAATCAAAAGCTCCGCTTTTTTCTTCTCGACGTGGGACTTCCACTTTAGTTTGGCATCCAGCGACATTCCAAGATATTTCGCTTCATTGGCATACGGTATCACCTTGTTATCGAGAAAGGCTGGCACATAGTTGATCCTTTTATTAGTGAAATCAACATGCACTGACTTTGTCTCATTGATTCTAACTCTCCATCTCACTGTCCAATCATGAATGCGGGGGATACAAAAATTAAGCTTGGTAACTAATTGACTGTTTGTTTCCCCAGTCGCCATAATTGCAGTATCATCCGCAAACGTAGCGAGGGTATTACCTTCAGTTTCTGGTAAGCCAGAAGAGTAAAGCAGGTACAGTAGTGGGCCCAGTACGCTGCCTTTATTTTAGGACAATAAGAACTGAGTGAAGTAACTTAGTTTTCTTAACGTACACTATGTATCAGCCAATTGTTGCTTATAAGTTGTAACTTGGAGCAATAAAACAAGTCAAAAAAAAGTTTGTAAAAGGGCCTTCGTCCCAATCCCCCCCCCCCCTCCATGCCACTCACTGCTTGGGGTTGCCATTGGAAAAGAGTTTCAGGCTCTAATGGCTTATACTTTCCCTCTTTCGAGGCCCCTTTATGTTAAAAGAGGATTCCGCCGGCTACCCCACTTCAGAGTTTGTAAATATTTTGCTGGGATCAGCAAATTTCTTGAGTTTGCAAGATGCGCGCTCCACTATGTGGTGACCAAATGCTTCCGTTCTGGTTCTCCAGAAACGGTCGCATCTGCACAAGAAGTGTTCAGCTGTGTCCTCTTCTTGTTCGCATATACACATTGGTGAAATACGACTGTCCATGATATTCAGCATTCTTCGCAAGTCGTAATGTCCCGTTAGAATGCCTATCATTAGCCTGATGGTGTTTCGACTTTTTGAGGTCAACCATAGGGCCTGTTTTGCATCATACGAGGTGATGAGCATTCTGGTCTGTCTGTATCTATCAGTTTCTTTAGACCATAGTATATTAAGGATTCCCATTTTTTTACCTTTTCTTTACAAGCATTCTTCGAAATGCCGATCACTGCTGAGGGTCCAATGAAATTATTTCTTGAGCCCTTTTTGGCCAGGTTGTCGGCATATTCATTTCCGGGCTGATTGGAGTGTCCGGGTATCCATTTTATGGAAATTTTATCATTTCCTAAAAATAGATTATTTGTTTGCCTTTCTCCATGCCACTCTAGCTATCAGCAATTTTGCGATGTGATAAACCCTATTTACATGCAACTAACTTTCCTATTCCTCTTAATTACAATAAATTTACGCCTGCACCAATTGATGAGTTCAAATGAACTTTGTGCTCTTCTCCAGTGTATATACTTCCAATGTAGAATATGTATAATTACTTTGGAAGACATTGCTCTCTCCAAACCAAAATTGAAAAGATAAGAACATCTAGTCTGAATCCACCAGATGCACATCCTACAAAAACATTAACATTTAGTAGGAGGTAGGAGGATAAAGACAATGTACAAGATCATTTCATGGAAACATACCCTTCACATTGATGCAATCTCATGATAGGTAAGAAAATCCAATCGAAAGGAAATGCAGCTTGAGTGGAGTTGAGGTGGCCAGTCAACGTTGGTGGGGGCCACGTAGGTCTCAAATAATCCAGCCCTAGTTCCTTCATGTACAGCGTTTCTATACTTGGTAATCTGTAACAGACCCCAGTAAACAAATAAAGTATTAACAACACCTTAAAGATTTAATAAGTACGAGGGTTGATGAAACAAAAACAAGCATTTTGATCTGGAGGGCTTATGACAATGAAAATAATCACTCAATCTCACTACGTAGGTACCTACTTAAATTGTCCACACGTCAGTAAATAATTCCTAGTTACGAAACGCAAATCCAGTCTGCGATATTGGAATCTGAAGCAGGAGCAGAAGGTAGGTGCAACCGAGGGGCTGTTCCGAGCACAAGGCGAAAGACCTGTCTATTCGAGGCCGTTTGTGAGTGCACTTTGTGGACTCGTCTTTCTCATGGAGGCGAGAGAAGTGTTGGTTTGCAGAAGGCGAAAAGCAGTGAGGAACTTGAGCAGCTTCGGGGACGTAGGTTCTCCATTTCTTTGCAACACCCACCGAAACCTATCGCCCATTAATTTCAAGAGAAATTGGTGAACTTGACGCCTTGGTAAGTGAAAAATGTTATCATACCGCCTACTGAACAGCAGATCCACACGCTCTGTTTTGTTGAGAATATTGAAAATAACCTTGAAGGTAGACTGGCTGTGTCTTTAGTTTCTACCACGAGAACCTCATGACTGCAAATATCTGCTGCCCAAGCACTCCACAGATCTCAAGAATAACATGCTTGTTTATACTTTGGTCAATCCTCGTTCATATTGTTGCAAAGGGGCAATTTTTATTTTTTAATTCAATCAAAGCTCATCGCATGGCAGTACTTTCCACAGCTAAAGTCGGAAATTACACAATTTATACGAAGTTAATGGTTCTGTAGCGGTCTACTGTTAATTTTTGTTTCGAATCATGTTTTTGACACCATTAATTTGTTTACTTTGAACGCTGTGTAGTCATCAAAAAGTTCTAATTCCCATCACACGAAGTCAATAATTTGCTAAAACGTCTTTACTGAAAATAGGTACATTTCAACCTATGATAAATGAGGTAGTTAATGAGTGAATTTTCAAAGAACTGTGGCCATTTGGTTTGGCCAATAGGAAGCACAATTGGTCAATATTGTGGCAGCAATTGATTCCAGCATCCTTTCCCAAGTGATTGAACTTGTCATCTCATCACCTGCGCAAAACGAGTATGAAACCATCAAAACGAAAATCATAGACGAGTTCTCAGATTTAGAAGATAAGAGGTTACACAGCTTGCTGAAAGATACAACTCTTGGAGATCGTGCACCCAGCGAACTATTGAGGGAGATGGAAGATTTGGCGAACAACAAAGTGCAAAATAACCACTGTTGTGTTCTGCGTGTTGTCGAGTGAGGGCGATGGTCCTCTCGATGCGCTGAATTGTTCCTAGCCTGAATCCTACTCAACGGAGAGATTGATCCCTAAAGCCTTAGGCTAGGGCTTTAGCACTCCATCTGCTGCGCGTTGCGGCCGACCGTCAGGATAAGTGCTTAGAGAATCTATCCGTCAACCTCGGCGTCTGATGACAGACACACCGACGGGAGGCGGAACATTTACCTAGTGAGGCCTGTTCTGAAGAGGTCCCTAAGGGGAGCTAGAGGTTCGGCGCCTTTATGGGGCAAACCGTTCCCTTGGAAGAACTGGGGCTGTAGGTAAGACAATAAATGATAAGTCGGATAGACGAGGTACGAATGCATGTAGGAAGACCCCCGAGTGCGGCTTATATGCTCAAGTTAGTATGGTGAGGGGAGAGTGGAAAAGAGGTGACATCAGATGACGTGTTCTTTCCCTTCCTCGCCTCGCCTGTGTTGGTGATGACTCATGCCACTCTGGGTTTTCCTACACGACACTTTATTGGAGAACTACTGACAATAGATGTATGACATTACAACCACGATACCATCCTGAAATCTTTGTGGCTTCAGCAACTCCCAACGAATACTCGAGCGATTCTGTCAGTAAGCACCAAAGCTAGTTCATAGACTTTAGTATCACTAGCTGATATGATCATGGAAGTGTCAGACCCAAGATCCGAATGTGCCTCACATTGACTAAACCAAATGGCCACAGTATTTGAAAATTTACTCATAACTAGCTGTATGTAAAAGTATAAAGGACAAAAATGATACTGACGATTCAATAGCTTGTTGTAGAAGATCTCTCTTTCCAGCCAGTTGAGGGCATGACTCTTCCTCCAGCTTGAGGAAGTCCAATCTCTCATTGACGTCATCAACCGAATACCTGAACAATAGAAGGATTCAATTACATAGCACAACAGACATCATCTATTGACCATCAATATAGATAAGTAACTCATAGTTGGTAGTCGTGCACGGAGCTGGAGTCAGTTACAGCCAAGACTAAATTCAAAACTCCTTTAGACTGTTTGAGAAAAGAAGATTCCAGGCAATTATTCTTCAGAAAAATTACTTTTTATATGAAATAAATTGATTGTTTTCGGTTTAAAAAAAATAAGAAGAGTATTAACAACCTGAAATATTTAATATTGAAGATAACGTTTGAAATCACGTCAGCTAGTAGATATTTATCACCTTCGTGTACAATGGTGAGGAGTGTGAAGGCCAACCGATGCATGAATCTATGGTGATCACCAAACTATAAGAATCGGGAAGTAATTAATTATTTGATACAAAATCGGCCAATCGATCTTAAGCAATAAGTATATCTTTTTAGCTATGATTTTGAGGCCATGGATGAAGAAGGTTAAGATTTTGGTAGTAAAAATCTTAACTATATCTTACTACTATCAACCAATTTGCTAGTAATGCACCATAGGTCTACCAAAGAAAGTTTACATCCGTGTGGTGCTCCCTAGGTGGCGGATCCGTGAACTAACAGTCGAGTCTACCTTCCAAAGTGAAAAATTCACAGGGGTATTAAGCCATGAAGCTTTTAAAAACTACCGCGGTTTTCGGTGCCCAACCAATCACAATGACATTTGGCAAGCCACCCGTAAGGTGCTGCCCACTTAATCAGTTTTTCTCAACTATGGGAAATTCTACCTCGTTGACCTCCTATTTGCCAATCGCCATTACCGTAACACATGCCGTCTCTACGTTTCATCTCAATCTCATTCAACTTTACATTTGTAACTTTTCGCTGCGAAGAAGACATTTACTTCAATCCCGAGTCACTTCGTCGATTTGGAGTCGTCAGTTTTCCATCGTTTACTTGGTTTCCAGGAGTTCCTCGTCGTTGAAGATACATCAGAATCGTCGTCCAACGACTCGATTATACCGTACCGGTAGGCAGCCTAATTATTTTCTTTGAAATCAAGTTTTCGGCGCTCAAGAAGCAAATGATTTATGTTCCATTTTTCTTTTCTTACTCAGCTTCAGGTAACCGACTGAATTCTTCAAATTTACCGACTGCCGTCTTCCTTCTTTCGTCCTCATAGCTGAAAAGGACAAGTGCCTCCCTTTCCCGACCTCACTTTTCTCGGAGATCAAAAATAAGTCACTTATACCTCGATAAGTTCCACGGCTGTTGGAAGTAGGTACCTCATACTAGTAAGTACTTATTGATAAGACATAGTGAGGCAAGAAATTTAGTTTAGCACTGTATTATGTGGATTCTCTGAGACATAAATAGTAAGGATTTAATTTTTTTACCAATTAAAGTAAATTGGTTCAACTTGAATTTGGTTGTTATTTTCGTGGGTTCATCCCCATTCAATTTCCATGCCACATATTACAGTATTTTACGATACGAAATTTTATGTTCATGTGGAGGCTGCAATGTGAACGCGATTCTGGTTCAGAAACGAATTTCAAGCTGCAGTAGGAGGGAAAGTTCGCTCGGGCATTTGCACAATGATGAAAGATAAGTAGTTCTACTTTCTCCGGAAGAATGCGCCAAAGGGATGCAGAGTATCTGTGGTAGACCTATTGTAACGTTTTCTATAACTTCTGGTATTTCCTTGAAATTTCGGCACTTATTTTTCAACCCATCAGGAGAAGAAACTCTTTCCTATTTGATGATGGAAAGGAATTTCACGTAAGCCTAGTTTGAGAATAGAAAGAAGATTGAAAGAAAAATGCTTACGTCTGACGTAGTGTACAAGTGAACAATAGACACTAGTAGGAAGAGTTCCTGTCTAGCGAACCAATGCCCAGACAAGTTCCTAAAAGTACTGCTTTCCACCACTTCTCGTAGGTACAGGAATAATTCTTCTTCGCGAATAAGTAAATTCGTTAGCTGGAAAATAAAAATTAGGTAGACGTTAAGTTGAATCAAAAAGCAATTAATGTGTTCCGGAAAGTCTTATCTACGTCAGAAACCAAGAATTCAAGGTCTTCTTACTTTCTTGTTTTTCGTTGCGAGTAAGAAGGTGCATAAGGAATACACAAAGGGAAGAGAACTGTCAGAACGCAGAGTGGGAGGTGTTGATCCCAAACAAGGAAGATTTTCCGGATTCGAAATGCTATTTCCCGAAATGAGCCACGAGCACTTCCTACAATCAAAACGTAAACAAAGGGGCAATAGTATAATAAATATAGTTATTTTCCACTAAATACACGATTTGGCGCAAAATAAAACCAAACAAGTAACAACAGGCAGCACTGCTTCTAGGTGGTACTGCCAGGAATCAGAGATTTACAGAAACAAACGTTTCACTGTTCATAACAAAACAATTCCAATATGAACTATCGTGTTCATAAGGAAGGTACCAGCAGCGCATTAAGGGGCACTGAGCGACTCGAGTTGGGCATCTCGGCAGGTGTACTCCGTGGTATCACTACCCGCGTCCTGGTTGGCTCATACTTGAACTAGTTTTATAGGGGAAATTCCTTCCATTCCTCTCTTCTACCTTCGTCATCTTCCCTAATCACTAGAGCTGGCGTCGAACGAGTCCTGGGTCATTACAGGTTAATTTTGTCTGTTTGTATATGTATATTTTTTAATGGTGTACCTCCTCCGCTTTCGAGGGGAGCTTATTAAAAACAAAATTTAGCTAACACTTGAACTTCAACAGCTACTTGAGGAGCTACTTTCACCCACACTGAGAACCAAAAAATCCTCTTTCCATCAACTTCTCGGGACAATTTTTAGAAATCTAGAAAATATCCCGAGTGTACTCAACAACCATGAGCGATAATACGAGTGGTGCACGATGACGGGCCAAAAAACAGGACGTAAAAGGTAAATAAGTGGGTACAGGTGAACCACGATGAGTAAGCCGATTTCTCCATTTCACTCACTTACCAAGGGAACTTCTTCCCTCTGTGCAGAAAGAGGGAAAGGGTTCCCTTGGTACCCCACGCTCATTGGTCCGATTCCCTAAGCATGGATGGACCTTTTACAAACACTTCGTAGTAACCCTTACCATAATTTACCTGGGAATTATACAGGGTGTTACATTTTAAAACGGCCACAGGCCGTTCTAAATCGATTCTACAGCTCATTTCCAGCAAAAAATGCCTCAGTAATTTTTCTAGAGGCTTCGTTTTCCACTATTATTATTATTATTATTAGTTTATTCCACTGTAGAGATTGTTATCGGGATTATGGCCTTATCTCAGTTAAACGTCTCAAACTTCCCGAATTTCCATGCAAATTCAAATCTGTTTACACCCTTTGGAAAGAGCGAACAATTTCCTAACTCCTTAATGGAAAAAATCCATATTTAAAATCGAAAAACGGGTCAAAATTGGACTTGAAACGAAAACGCTGCAAATCATTGCTCAAAGGTTTATTATTTTCTGTATAGATCATCCTTCTGTATAGATCACTGGTTCTCCATCAATAGCACCTACCACCATCTGTATTCTCCCTTGACCTTCCCTCTCAAATTTCAGCTCCTGAGTTCAATAGGATTGAAAATGGCTTCGGAGCTCACTCAGCTGATCAGTGATCAGAAGAGTGAAGAAGATCTCCTCGAATGCTGGAGACGCCTGGAAGAGCACTTCCATTCAATAGGATTGAAAATGGCTTTCGAGCTCAGTCAGCTGATCAGTGATCTGAGGAGTGAAGAAGATTTCCTAGAATGCTGGAGACGCCTGGAAGAGCACCTCCATTCAATAGGATTGAAAATGGCTTTGCAGCTCACTCAGCTGATCATTGATGTGAGGAGTGAAGAAGATCTCCTCGAATGCTGGAGACGCCTGGAAGAGCACCTCCATTCAATAGGATTGAAAATGGCTTTGCAGCTCACTCAGCTGATCATTGATGTGAGGAGTGAAGAAGATATCCTCGAATGCTGGAGACGCCTGGAAGAGCACTTCCATTCAATAGCATTGAAAATGGCTTCGGAGCTCACTCAGCTGATCAGTGATCTGATCAGTGAGCAATGATTTGCAGCGTTTTTTACCTACAAACATTGTTTTACCTACCAATTTTTTTTACCTACCACACCTACCTATTGGTAGGTACTACCTACCACACTATAATGGCTTCACACCTTCACAATCAAGTTTATTAGAAAGAACTAAACGCTTCACACTCGATTCGAAAAATAGAAAGCTTGATATGGAAATTTGATTACTGGTTACGCAGAAGGCAAAACTGTATACAAATCGAAGAAATGAACAGCGATCGCATTTTAGTCAGATAAAATTTGAACGGCGATTAGACCTCTTTTGCGATTCACACTCATGATTCTGTTTTATCGAAGGAAAACCTTCAAATGCTCGTAGGGACCGAACGGTTTGTCCTACAGAGCTCCGGGTGGTCTCAAAAATTTTTAAAAATTCTGTACTAATTAAAATTGGTGAAAAAACGATACCTTTACTTCGAGAGTTTTCGAGCTAGGGCACTCTTGAAAATTTCAACCCTTAATTTTCACCCCTTAGAAGTGACCTACATCAACCAAAAGCTTCGCGGCACAACTAGACCCCAAATGGAGCCCATATACCAAATTTGAACCAAATCGGTCCAGTGTTGCTAAGAAAAGTGCTGCGTACGGCGTACGGCGGACGGACGGAAATTTTTTATTCGATTTTCGGATTCTACGTACCTTGAAACGTAAAACATCAAATTTTGAGGGGGGGTTAAACATTTTTTTTTTCTTGCTCGATTCCAAAGGCTTATTATTGAAAATAATAAACCAAAATTGGTCAAATCTTGGGAATCTTGACTTTATTCAAACGCTCATAGGTTCCGTAATCGCACGTGCATTTTCACCTGTAGGACTAAAAGATGCGCCGAAATCTCAGCTTCCAACAGCTTAGTCATTTTAATTTTTAAAGAAGAATTTATCTCACAAATTTGTGTTTGAACGCGGAAAAACGTGATTTATTTCAACGGAATCAGCGCTCCTGCTAAGGCGATCTGAGGGGTTTTGGGAGGCCTCGCTGTCTCCTGCGCCTCCCGCCCGCCCCACCCATCGGCGAACCCCTGCGCTGATTCCGTTGAGAAAATTCACGTTTTTCCGCGTTCAAACACACATTTCTGTGATAAATCCTACTTAAAAATTGAAAATGACTAGACCTTTGGAAAGCTAAGATTTCGGAGGATCTTTCAGGCTTACAGGTAAAAATTCACATGCCGGATTACTGAACCTATGAGCGTTTGAATTAAGTCAAGATTCCCAAGATTTGACCAATTTTTCGTTTCAAGCAATTTTTACCCGTTTTTCCGATTCGATATACGGATTTTTTCCATCAAGGAGTTACGAAATTTTACGCTCTTTCGAACGATGTGATCAGATTTAAGTTTTCATGAAAATTCGGGGAGTAATAGCCGTTTTACTGAGATAAGGTCGAAAACGCGAAAAAATCTTAAAAGTGAAATAACTCGAAAATGAAGCCTCTAAAAAAATTATACCAAGAGAATTTTTTTGCTGGAAATGAGCGGTAGAATCTATTCCTGGCCTGTGACCGTTTTAAAATCTAACACCTTGTATAGTGCAAGAAAAAAGGAGACTATTGTCGCCTTATTGGTGGTTTTTCCGTGTCGTCATCGCTCACTTCCTGGGGCTGCCATTGGAAACGAGTTTCAGGCTCTAATGGCTTCTCTTGTCGTTAATAATAAATATTATTACGCACAGTGGTAAGCGCATCATCGTTGGGTACTCTCTCCTTTCATGTGCAGTGGGTACCAATGATCCGATTGCGATGCAACTGGTAGGGGACCAAATACACCTCAAACTGCATCATTCCTTCGTATTCCAACACAAAGATTTGCAAATAAACAAACCTACACACTAAGTTTCTCAAATATCATCGTAACTAATTCCTACATGACCTTCATGAAGTAAAAGATGCAAGGAAGTACAAATTGATTCTACCATGATCCTGAAAAAAACTAAAATAAGGCTAACTAGGCGTTCAACTGCTGAGCAAAGTGGTCAATGATGGCAGACATTCGAGATAGGCTGGTTGATTCGATTATTCGAAGCAATCGATTGTCAATGACGTCATAAAAAACCACCCATAGGTAAGAAGGATTTCATTACCTAAGTCGCGTGAGGCTGCGAGTCAGTGCTTGACTGCGGAAGAGTTTTTCTACGTTGTCCTCCAAATTGGAGCAGTCCTGTAAAAATACAAAATTATATGGAAGTTACCATTACTTCGTTCAATTTACAAAATAAAAAATGTAATTCTAATTGTTGCAACTTAAAATGACTGTATTCCTTGGCTAGAAATGGGTTGAATGACTTTAGAATTCACTCTGTCTTTAGAAAAATGAGGTAAGGTAGGAATGGCAAGTTGGTTTACCACAGCGGCTTTCCTATGGATGTTGACCAACCATAAAAACGACGAGGTAGGAGTGTGTCCAAGAGATGATTTGGATTGGTGATTGCTAATGGGGAGGGGTATCGCAGGTCTTGAAAATTTTTCGTGTTGGGCTGCTGGTGAACCCCGCTCCACTTAACCGGGTGAGGCAATAAATAGCCATGAGCGAAATCATCAGAACCAATTCAGATCTTCCCTTTGGATGACAGCTGGTGACATCCAAGATGCCAGGAATGGCAGTTGGACGAGAACTCAACCTGAGATGGTTCTTTACTTTACTTTCATCCCAGAAACGTCCCTAAAAATTAGTCTTTCAAAAAACGGGATTTTCGAATTCATGCGAGAAAACCTTCACACGGCCAGGACACTGTTGGATGGGGACTACTTCATGGATATGACGATCAATGCAACAACACAAGGGAGAGCAACAGGAAAACACCTAAATATGCTCATTTCCTACAGTGAAATTTGAAAGTTTTTTTTCCAATGGGGTAGTTGCATGGGTCGGAATTTCGTGTTTTTGACTTCAGATTCGAATTTAGCGCACTTAAAAACGTATACGGACCAGTTTTCAGTTCGAAATTCCATTTAGTTTAGCCGTATTTCAATAAAGAAGTACCGTGCATTTTAGTGTTGGCGGGCCACTCCTCTTACGTCATCCCTAAACGAGAATCTCACGATAGAGTGCGTTGAGATCACTGCAATCAAGGACAATTCGAGTCAGAAACATTGAAATATACTTGAAAAATGATGGTGATGATTAAAAAAACTTTGAAATATATTTTTCAGGCTTTTTATGTTTGAATTAATCGTTTAAATTGAAAATTTTGAAGCATAATTTTGGCTGTTTTTCTTTTTGTTGTGTTGGCGCTAAAACCTCACGTTACTTTTACGGTCATAGTTATCACATTATCAGTGATAACTACTTTTTGTCATAGTGATCACTACTTTTTCGGGTGGCCCTTTCTCGTAGTGCGGTCCGAGTTGTTACCATACCATAGTTAATACCAGTACTTACCATAATTTATTAGTTGATTGGTTTGGAAAAGATAATGTTCTCTGTAAAGTTTCAAGAAGCTTTTAATAAACGCTTGCATACGAGTTTGCAACATATGTCTTCATTTTTTCCAGCTACCTACCCGATAATCTGCTTTTGAATGTTCGATAGTTCTTTTAACTCAGGGGTATATCTCAGTTTCTTCCGTAAGTACACCGGTTTTGGCAGTATATCATTTATGCGTAAATGTAGGGCTTTCCAACGAATGGTGAACGATTTTTCTACGAACGCGAATGACGAAGATAAAGTTCGGTAGGAACGACTTGGCTGTAAGTAGAAATCATCAGAAAAACAACGAAAACTTTTTTTCGTTTATGTGCCAAAGTATTGACATAAAATGTCTATATGCCAAAAAGGAGAGCCATCGACTACAGTTTCGAGGTAGCTTCCCTGGAAAATATTCCGTACATAAATATTGGCATGTTGTACGATTTTTACGTCAATAACAACAAGTTCGTCAGCGCCGAAATAAAAGGAGCCAATAATGTGAGGTAAGTTGACACTTTTATAGTAAAAGGTCAGTTGCAACTGTGATTTCTTGTGTGTAGGACTTCTTCATCCAAATGGTTGCTCATTTATTGGAAGTTTCATTGTAGTGTCATTATCCTGTACAACGTAGTACCAATGAGTGTTTGTAAATTGTTAAATAAAACGATGTTGGTTATGTCCAACTTGAAAGAATCTAGCAAATTTGCGAGGTTGTGGCTCGAGTATCACCAGAACGCCGCGTTTCCTCACAACCATGTACGATTTCAGTTACAGTGGAGGGAATGCCAGTAGGAAACAAAATCTTTGATGCAACATGTTTCGATTGCGCAGCTAGCAAAATTCAGTATGAAAGAACCACAAACGAACGTAAATAAACCTTGCGTCAGGGTAACAGTGGTGTAGGGGTCTCTTGGCCCCCTTCACACCCGTGACGTAGCCCCCACACCGCAGTGTCCAAGCCGTGTGTAGGTTTTCCCCCCTGAATCCGAAATCCCGTTCTTCGAAAAAATCTCTAAATTTTTAGGTAGCGTTTCCGGGAGTTTTATTTGCAGATTCGTACTTCAATAGAGATGCTCTACACAGAAAAATACAAAAAAATATAATGCAACTACCCCATTCTATTTTACCTAAAATTTATTTTAAGTTAAGGATGGAAATAACAAGTGGCAGACACAGATTCCGAATTTGACGGTAAGGGAGTTGGCAAGAGTGTCCTGGTATTTTCTGTAGGGGCACCACATATTTCCAAGTCTCCTAGGTGATATTGTATCGGAAAAACTCGGTTACAAGAAGTTGTGTGCGAGATCGATGCCCAGAATGCTCACAGAGGAACACCAGCAAAATTGGGTCATCCTTGAGCGCGAATTTGGTCTATTATTTTCAATATTGAAGTTCTTCTGCTATCACAACTCACCCTTGAAGTTTCTTCAGTGTTAAAAGAACAAATTAAGGTTGTTTATAAGTTGATTTCGTGATCATCTCCGAGATGATTTCCTCTGGTTTTTATTCTGTCGAAAATATTAAAATACTTCGGTGTTTTCCTTGGAGTTTCATGGTTTTCAAGGATACAAAATTTGAGGCAAAAACCTCTTCATCTCTTCTTCAACACTAGCTATCTAAGTACCTTCAAAATCAATCATTGTTATTTACAGCTTACACTAAACACTGCAATGCTAGTCTCACTATTTAAAGTTTTATGGGGTGGTTTTGTTACTTACAAAACTGTTGTAGGTCAAACTGAACAGCTGTAAAACTGCGCCCACAAGTTTTGAAGCTGAAAACTGCAAAACATCATTATGATTAAGGATTAGCAAAAAAGAAGAAAGCAAAGAAGATGTTAGCATATTGAAGGTATTTCAAGAACTGAAGAAGAGAAAGGGCTTCAATTTCTTTGGGAATTGAGACAAAAATCATGAAAAGCTCGACAAAACATAGACAAATTGTTTTGAAAAATTTATCCGGTTTTCCTCTGTTGGTGATGTGATCAGCTAACTCTTCGCATTCACTTCCTTAGCTCAGTGGTAAGGAGCTCAGACTCTGGAGTCTAAGTACCTAAAGTTTAGTCAGAACGATTGGAGATCGATCCCCAGTCGAGGGAAGAGAATGGAAAATCTTAGGTTCTCTGGTACCTAGTCGGTGGCCTTTGGACGGCGTTTTACAACCCAATCAGAACGCTCTATTTTTACTAGCTCTGCAGGATGTTGTTATTTCTTCTGAACGTGGCGGGGGATCTGCTGACCTCAATTTTTTTTTTTTTTTTTTTTTTTTAAATTTCCCCTCAAAGACAAAATGTCTTTTGTGACGGAGGGGGCACGCCATAAAACGAAATAAATAAATAAATCAAATATAATGGGGAGGACGCCCAGGACTCACCCGACGCCGGCCCTAGGGATGAGGGATGATGAGGAAGGTGGGGGTGGGAGAGAGGGATGAAGGGAAGTGCCTCTATAAAATGACCACCAGTTTAAATATGAGCCGAGCAGTACGCGGCGGGTGACACCACGGAGTACACCTACTGAGATGCCCAACTCGCGCAACTCCGTGGCACTTTTCCCGCACCACACTCCGCGCCACGACAAGGTCGCAGCCATCACCCTGATGTTGTTGGGTGCCACTCCTTTTAGCTCTGACACTGCTTGCCGTAAATCATCTCTATCATACTTTCTTATCTTAGCCCGCCAGGTCTGCTCCATGTCCATGCTGCCATTAACAACCTGGACATCCAGGATAATGCAAGACCTGTCGGGCTTGACGGCAACAATGTCAGGCTTCTTGCCCTGGTCACTTGGCATGTGGTATAATCTCTCCCTTTCAACATCCCAGCCGCTGGATGACAAGGCACCTGCTATCTGCTTGGCGACCGCATCATGACGTAGGATGCGGCCCCCATGAGTTCGTGGACACTGCTGCACTACATGATACAGGTGTTCATTTCCACTCCGACAGGCACGGCAAAGGGTATCTGTCATCCCACGACTACCCCTTGAACACCGTACCGCTGTTGGCAGTGTTGCCACGCGGACGGCGTGGAAGTTCCGGTAGTCGCGGGCCCCAATGCCCTCCGAAGCCCAATCCACCCATTGGGATGAGATAAGGCTTTCGGAGCACTGTCGGAGTTCTTTACCATCTACTGACTCATGCAGGGCAGCAGCGAACTCAGCAGACGAACTGGGTTTTGGAGCAGATGGTGTTGCTCGGTCGCACCATGCTAACTGCTGCCTGACAAAATCAAGACCAGCAGCAACACGGGCGACCTCCCAGCTCGACCCCTGAAGGGCTAACAGGCGCTGGCGGCGCAGAGAAGGGATACATGCGGAGAGAGCCACAATGCCAAGCCCACCGGATTTGACCGGTGCATGGATATAGGCACTTGGGACACCAGGTGGGAACCTCAGCCAAGAGCGCACAGCAGAGCGGACTTCTCGATCTAATTCCTGCAGCCTCCCTGCCGTAAGCCTACCGAAGACTAACCCGTAGGTTAGCTTCGGCAGTAAGTACGTGCGGAGGAGGCGCAGCCTCTGCTGTGGCTTCAATGGAGCCTTGGTGATGCGGGCTAGCGCCCTACCAAGGTCCACACGGCTGGCAGTAATGGTGGCAACCCCCATGAAATCGACTCCAAGGTACCGCCAGACCTCCAACACAGATCGAGAAGGAATGGGGGCTTGTCCTATGACAAAACCCCCCATCCACAACCTTCACTTTATGCTGGCTTTATGCCTTGACTTTATTTTTTTTTAAATGGGTTACCACCGTGCATCATGCCTCCCTCTCCTGTACCCCCTTAATGTTAGGGCTCTGGCACATGCCTCTGACAGGAGTAGAGCGGTTAGGGAACAGGTACAAATTCTGTGCTTCCGGGCCTGTTACCTGGTCGGGCTTCTGGGGATAGCAGTAATGCCGTAAAAGGCTCATTACTCATCTCAATTACCAGTACCATGGGCGAGGGGAGCCCCAGGCTACAGATGCACCGACCTCGGTCAAAGCATCACCTGCCTGCCCCTCAGTTGAGGTTGGATTCGTGGTGGTCGTGGTTGAGCAAACCCTACTTCATGGGCTTGTACCAAGAAGGCTATAAGGGGAGAGATGGCTTCCTCAAGGGCTTGCCCCCTGAAGATGTCTCTCGGCATGTGAGTTCCGTTATGAACTCGGGTACCAACCTGTCTAGTTGGTAGAACCTTAGCTAGAAGGTTCGGCCTAACCTGTGGTGTTAATACAAACAGGTATGTACCTAGAGGAGCTGATAGTTATGACTAGCTCCCCTGGGGCTCCAGGGTGGTGAGTTCCTTCCACTCCCTCGATCACCATCCTAGGGTTTTCGGGGTTTCATCTATCTGCTTGCAGATGGAGGGGGTTGCAACATCCTGTTTGGATCGGCTCTCCTTAAAACCAAATAGTAGTTATTTGACCTCAAACATTTGTCCAGATAGGCAGACTAATGTCTTGGGGGGAGTTTTTTGATGACAAAACGATTTTTTGTTGTCTTCAGAGATTGCTGAGGAGCCCTTTTGGGTCCTACCGACTGCGCCACTTTGAGAATCACCGAAAATCAACTTTTCTCGACTGGGGATCAATCTCCAATCTTTCAGACTGAACTATATTTGCATTCCTGATTCGGAGCTCTTTTCCATTGAACCTAAGGAAGTGGATGGACAGAAATGCGAAAAGGTAGCTACGCATCACTACAGCATAGTTGAATGAGTTTCTACTGATTACAATAATAATTATGTTATGATGAATATGTGAATGCGACACTTACATTGGGATTGGGGTATTTGAGTACTGAGTTATCCACTTCATACCACATTGGCAAGCAAGAGGCAAGATGAACATCACTGAGTCAATATCGACTTTCGCCACAGGCCGAAACGGTGGTTATAACTGCGGTGGCATGTTCGACATCTGACTTAGAACTCGTTAAATTTGTGTATTCGAAATGCACAGATAAAAGTTTAACCAACATTGGCCCGAAAGCTCTGAAATTCGTACAAAAAACATGATGATGAAACAACTTGAAACACGAAAAAACTTGGCCACGAGAGAAAAGATTGATTTTTCGAACCTGATAGAATCAACCGAGAGATTGAAGCTCAGGAAGGTTTGCCAGGTGTAGAAGCTTTCCAGTATCAAGTGCATTGCTTCTGGATGTCCCTGAGCTTTGTCTCTGAGGAAGGAAAGACAGTTGTTGTTAAGTGCACTTACCCCAAATTAGTTCTGCTAAATTAGAATGCAATGGTTAATTGTTCTCGGGAAGTTTGATTAATCTAATCATAATCCACTCAGAATTCAAATTTAACCCTAGGAGGCCACACGTATGTTTTTATGACGTAGAGGTGGCAGTGGGATCGAAATGACCCCAATACCAAAAGTTATATAATTTCCTCAAGAACCAATTATAAAATGCTTTTTGAGCGCGAAAAAATCATACTATAACTTGTTCAGCCATACTTAAGGCCTCCTAACTTCGAAACTTTTTTTTTTCTGTGATGTTCCACTTCTAAATTTGAAACCTATAAATCCCCAGAGCCACTTAGGTCACAGTGGGGTCCAAAGAGCCCCAACTCCACTTCATAGCTTTCTCACACGAGACACAGAGCACTGCTGAGCGAAGTGGGGGCCTCAGATGGACTACCAACATAATTTACAAAACACCGTATAGCGAAAGATATGCTCAAAAAAAGAAAGGGTGGGGTCCCAGGGTAACAACAAGATTCCTAAATAACTGATTTGGTAAAGGACGTAATTTAAAGTAGGGCCGTCGGGGCCTCAGGTGGCATACCAACATAACTACCGAAAGATATGCTCCAAAAATGGAAAGGTGGGGTTTCTGGGGACCCTAGTGTGACCTCCTAGGGTTAAGAGATGATACATTAATTTTGCAAAAAAAAAAAGGTCTAAAAAGTTCTTAGACGTAGCTTAGGACATTTGTGAGCAAGAGCTGTTGTTGTCGCGTTGTTGCCCTGAGGAATGAAACTAAAGTAACTTCTGTCACCTCTCGGGTTCATCAAAATAAGCCGAGTAGAGGGTGCAAATGGCGGCGCATTTTCACTCTAGGCCCAATCTCTGTCCCCCTCTGCCCAATCACAGGTGAAGCTGGGACTCGCCACGATATTCCGCTTGAAATTGTAGATTGGGATAATTCAAAACCTCAAACCTCCATTTTTTAAAATTATATAACATTGACCAGTAGCCATCGATTAGTAGTTGAATTAAAATGACAAAGGCCAATCTCTTACCCGGCGATAAATTTGAAAAGAAAATCCAAAATGCCGTATTTCTCGATTATGTTCTCAGCCAGAGTTCGAGATCGGGCTGCAAGTATTCTGAACAGTTTAAGAGCTTCAGGGTAGAAAGATCCACTGTTGTTCTCGACTGTGGAACAGTAAAAAACAATAAAGATTCAAGAAGAAATGCAGTTCAATCAAGATAAAGTAGAGACTCAGGTATGCTTACGTACCCAACAACTTGTTCACAACGACAGGCAAACAGGCCTGGTAAGGAAAAAATAGCATTCGCTATTTCGTAAGAGTGTCTACTCATACGGGTGAGAGTTTTAAGGGTCTGCTTTATTTCAACAGGCTCTATATTCAGTTTTTCGATTATGTATCTGTAAATGAAGATTACACTGTTAATCACAATGATACCAAGGTAAAATGGTAGGTCTGTACATAAGAGCCATGTGGCTGAGGGAATACTGAACAAGCAATGAATTGACCTAGAATAAACCAAGGATTGCATCAAGAAGAACACAACGAATCAACCATCAGTGCCTCCATAATTTCACCCCAATTGGAGTAAAACAATTCCAAGTTTTATTAGTTCAATCTGAACGTCATCACTTACCTGTATCTCTCCAAATGTTAGTTCGCATCATTCCTCGAACAACGTCCAGCTTCAAGAGTTCCGCGTCTTTGAGTTCATCCATATCAGATTGTTTCATATCAATGACAACTCCAAGAGAAGGCTGCTGAAGTCCGAGAGGAGTCCCCATCAAGAGATCGAGACAAACCTAAGTTTAGAAAGAAAACTTGTCAGTGTAGGAAATTTGGTTCGATGATTGCTCATTTGGGAGATTTTATGAAAAGACATAATAAATCAATGAATCTGATAGATGAACTATATAGAAAACTTTCATGAAATTAGGCGGGCGAGACAGCCTCAGTTGAAGGCCTTATAAGTCAATAATCTGCAAATTATTAAACCACCAAGAAGAATTCTAAGTAATCACCTCATCTCCGTGATTGACTACGAGGTTGCAAATAGCACCCGCAGACGCCATCACGATTCGTTGAGAAGGATCGTCCAAAGAGAAACGAAGTAGCAAATACATGTCAGCTTCCAGAAGTATCGGAAGAATGGGTTCCAGAAAAGCCGCTTCATACTTGTTTGCCTACGGGGAAAGAAACTGAAAGTTTAGGTAAGAAATGAATACTTGTCAGAAATACGTAGATTTCGTTAAGTAACTGTCTCCCTAGTTTGAATGCATTGAACACTGGAAATACTGCAAATACAAGCACATTCTTACGTTAGCCAATATGTTGGAGATTGTTGTAAGGGCGATGACCCTTTGCTGCAGTACAGCACTTCTGCTGAGTTGCATGAGTTCTTGAAGAGTGTAGCCTGGACGCTCTTGCTCTTCTCCGTGATTATGCAGACCCTTCAAGACTCCAGCTCCTTCATCAGTATAAGGCAGCAATTCACCTTCAGACATAAAGATGTTATGAGTCGATGATGGCAAAGACCCCTACGGGAAATACCACGAAAGGCAGAGATGGGTCATTCCAACTGGAGCAGTTACAGGGGAACCTATTCCAGGAACTGTTACACCTCCTTGAAATTAACAGTTCCAGCGGAATGCTCAAACACAAATACATCATGTTTTTTACATAATACTCTATCGACCAAGTTCAATCAATAATAGTTCCCCACATTGTATCTCTTGAGTCCAAAATACTGCTGAGAACCATGGCTCTACCGTTATAATACAAATAGTTTCTTCACTGAAATTGTTTAGTGTTGCCAATGGAGCTGATGATGGGACGTTTATTGATGAGATTTAAGTGGAACACTTAAGGGGGTCTCAGTCGGTCGCTGTTCGTTCCTCGTTAGTATTTCCCTGAATTGAAGGGCCAAAACTTTAAGAAATGTAGCTAAATTTGAAATTTCCAAGGATTTTAGAAATTCATTAGTGCATGGGCCTAGGGAATTGAAAAACTTAAAGATTGCCGCAGGAATAATCAAAATCGAACAATAGTTGCCAGAGAAAAATGAGAAAACCCGTTTAATTTCAGCTGTTTTCCCAATTTTTCTCTGGCAATTATTGTTAAATTTTTATGATTCCAGCGGCAATCTTTAAGTTTTTCAATTCCCTAGGCCCATGCACTAATGAATTTCTAAAATCCTTGTAAATTTCAAATTTAGCTACATTTCTTAAAGTTTTGCCCCTTCAATTTAGGAAAATACTACCCTGAACGAGGATTGAATGGCGACCGACTGAGACCCCCTTAAAGTTAGTATCTCTAAAGCAAATCAACTAGACTTGATCATAGACGTATGATAAAGGAACACATTATCGTCGTCCAACTAGGCTTAATAAACCATCCTTCCAGGTGGTTTAAGTTTCGATCCATAGCAGTCGCCATATTGAAAACTCACTACTTATGTTAATCCACAGACGAAAATCTTTCGTGAAACAGTCAGAATCCTGAACCGTTCTGTCAGACGCTCACGCTGACATAGTCTCATGTTTCTCCCTGGGAAACCGAATCGTTGCAATTCGACTCCGGAAAAGGAAAATCGACGGCTCCCAGGGAAAACAATTCGTAAGGCCCACGTCGCCAAAAAAACACGGCACGTGGAGTCCCCTCTACCGCGGCCTGATTAGCGGAAATCTATCCCCGCTTTCGATAATCAGCCGGTAATCGACGCCCAGGAAAAGCTCCCCATCCAACCGGTGAGGAGAGGTGGAAGGACTGGAAGAAAATTCACCAAAAATATTCGACCGCCCATATGCCCGAAGATACGCCCCCAGCTGTTGAACAAAACTGTTACGCACTGCCAAAATCGAGGTCGTGCATCAGCATCTGGAGCCAAGTGCCCTTCGATCCAAAAGCACCCAGTTCTGCTGCCTTCCGCTGAGTGACAGAGAGCAGTATCACTACAGGCTACGTCGGTCCGAGAGAACCAGCTGCCACGTCAACGCCTCCTGGGACAAATCTCCAGTCTATCGAGACCTGAAGAAAGGATCGTCAGGTCAGTCTTAAGTACTTAGCTTCAGCTTACCCGATCTCGACTTCCGCCTTCTCCGTCGCGAACCTGCGCCTTCCGCGAAACTCCGTAATCTCGCGACGACACGCGGTCAGGAGGCACATAGGTAGGGATAGACTAAGCTACCACCTAAAGCTTCACTTTCACCTTTATATTATCAAAATTCAATCCCCTTTTCCAATTGTCAAATAAACCCGTTGCACATTCAAAAATCCAAACAAGTGTTTTCTCTCAAAAATCCACGAAGTCCGAAGGTATCAAGTGCTTAGGAACAAGCAGATAGTCGAATATTTAGATCCGGAGGCAATTGCCCCCCAGATCTACCCGATCTCCGGCGATAGCCAGTTAGGGAACTTAGGCCTAGGCAGGACTAGGAAGGTCCTTTCAAACCCCCGAATCCACGAGTAGGCCGAAAAATAAGTCAGGCCTAATCGCCATAGCCGTAGAGGAGGCGAGCCTTACACGTTCATTTCAATCATCTTTGAGGTTATATCCACGCTGGTGAAACTGGCTCTAAGTGGAGCTGTAGCCAAAAATACTTGGGATGGTACTGGAACGCTCATTACTAACAGTTACACAACATGTGTCACTAGAACGTTTAAAGCAGTACCAAATACTTGGAACGACCCAATTCTAATGGACACAATTATCATCATTCTTAAAATATTTACTCGAGTATTTCTGTGAATGCACTAAGACAAACGAAAAAACTATAATAACCTTCAAAATTGAAGCGTGCAGAAAAAGGACTATTTGTTTGTGGTTTCTTCGTAGGTAGATCGCCAATCCACTTCAGTTTATCATCTTCGATAACATCCATGTGAGGGTATTTGTGTGCCAGCTCTTTTACATCCGGGTTTTTCTTGCGCACTGCACTCCGCTTCAGCTTCTGTGTTCGTAGTCTCAGATATTCCCGCAGAGAGGTCCCTAGACTGCTCCGAACTTGAACTGTAAAGATTTATTCGAATAAGGAACAAGGTTGATACTGCTGATAGGAACTTTCGAGACTCTTTGATGTAACATAAATTGACTTTGGCTTAAAGTTAACTTATTCTGATGATATTATGGGAATCACCCACTAACATAAAAAACATTCCCTATATCTGGGCGACACTGGGTACTCAGGACAAATGGACTGAGGAAGTGCTTAACCCATTTTAAGCCAAGGGTAGAAATAACTGAAAAATGAGGAGAGGAGGATGAACTGTTTTACAGAATGCCAGCCGAAATCAAGCATCATTTGCTCCCCAATCGAGAACAAAAAATATAATTTAATTTATATTTTAATTTTACTTTTTAATGAGATTTGAGTGGCCTCAGTTTTCCAAATCGATATGATTTATCCAGTTCTTGTTTTGGAAGAATGTAAAAGTCTATTTATGGACCGGAATATGTTTTAACTCATGGCCCAAAAAGCTCTCTCGTCCAGAATCGAATTAGAGCCACCATACTCATGCCTTCGCCCAAGAGACTTCCTTTTCAAAAAATTTCTAAAATTGCATTGAGCTCCCGAACATTAAAGAAGACTTTTTCTGACAAGTTTAGGAACAGCATGATTGAGAAAAAATTCTCCTGCAAAGATTTACCACTATTTTCAATATTTAAAAAAAATCATAAATATGAATGCAAAAACGCATCAGTGGCCGGAAATGGGTTAAGGTGGATTCACATGAGCGCGGTTGACACGGTTATGCGTTGGGGCATTCGATTGGCGGCACCTAGCCGCGTAAAAATCTGATATTTAGATCGTGACAGTCCACTCCAAAAGTACTTGGGTGTCTGAGCACGACCAATCAAAAGCCCCAATGCGTAACCGCATAACTGCATCAACCGCGCTCAAGTGAACCCAGCTTTAGTGGAAGGAATTCCTCGCACGCTGTAGACATGGTGTGCTAATCCGTGACTAAATTGGTACAAAAGCTTCAGTTAAAGAAAAAATCTATTAGATACTACCCCAAAAACGCGAGGAGGGTCACATACCTACGGTCTTGGGTGTCCATTGCTACTTCGTCAATTCTTTGCTTCCTTCTGTTCCGCAAAAACTCAACTAATCCAGGATCAAGAGTTGAAAGGAGTTTTTCTCTCTCTTCCTGAATTTCATGGTGCGACATCCGGGATAACTTCAACAGATTATCCTGGTGGATACGGCTTGCGTGATCTCCTGATACAACGAAGCTCCTCGTACCTGAAACCATTCATCAAGAACAACAATATTTTAAACTCCTGGAGGCCCCACGAAGCTGAAATGTAGCAAGTAGCCTCTCTGGGGCTGCAGAGTTTAAATGACAAACTATACTCCTCCTTGATCAGCATGAGCCAAAGTCGGTTTAGGAGGAACGGTGGCGAGCATATTCCACGTTTTCCACTTTTAGCGCCTAGATGTACCAAAAAAATTGCTAAGACCATAATTTTTCAAGTACTGAGCTCGTTCTGGCCATTTTAGGAAGGGGGAGGAGTCAAGCTACAGGGCAGTGTGGCCAACATAGGAAAAATACTCTATAGGTTTGTTCCAAACTAACTGAACTCATGAACCAGTTTGGCGCAGTGGCCATGCGCAGGGATGGGGGCAGGTGAAAAGTGTTCCAAGCGGTCGAGTTCATGTACCTAACTTTGACTTTCTTCTCGGACTGTACAGTGAACCGTGTTCCAAGCCCGATGGGTTCGTGAAATTTCTGCACCGCGTTCACAAAAATTCCAAACTATCTGAGAAGCTTTGGGTTCGGGTGCAGAAATAAACATCCATTTTTGTTTTTGGCGCAAAATTGAAGTTATTCGTTCTAAATCGTTGTTGTTTGTTCGTTCCAACCAAGCGTTTTGTTCTGATTTTTTCTCTCCATTTTTTTATTTCGAAAGTGCAGAACTCTCAACGAGAATAACGGATGCGAATAAATTATTTATTTATTTATTATTATTATTATTTATTCTTTATTATTTGATGAGGATAGCCTTCCACTGGAACAAATCCTCAGGACAGAAGAGGAAATTGCTGTTGTGGTCGACGACCGGATTTGTAATAAAAATGAAGATTATTTGAAAACAGTACTATTACCATGTCCAATTTATAGAGCATATTAGGGTATCTAAAAAGATCGCCCAGAAAATCGCGGAGGGGATCAACCTTCGGAGTTCTACCACTCTGATACCGGGCCGTTTGCTTCCAATTGAGCAAGTACGTACATTTTAGCGGATTAATTAAGGTATTTCTATTCATCAAGTGAATAAGCTAGACAACTATTTGGAAGAGATTTGCCTGGGTTTAAATTTCAAAAATGCCCGAAAACACTCCTTAAACTCGCTAGCCCATACAGTCCAAAACAACCCGTCTAAATTTGCCAAGGAATGATCCAAAAAAATCGAAGATAGGTATGTACCTACCATAACATGGAGTGTCATTTTCCAGGTATTTACCCACGCTGGGACGAATGTGAGCGGTCTCGCATCACCAGCACCAGTAAAGAGTTCGTAACCAGGATTTGGTTTCAAAGAAGGAAACCTGGCAATTGTTCGAAATTTCTCCCTTGATGGGAAAAACAATAGATCATGGATATGTCTAAGCAGTGTTTTGTTCTCCATTAAAGGAGAAATTAGATGAAGGTTATCGACTTAATACTTGAAATGAACGTAGGAAGATGTGGGCAGGAAGAGAAAAAAAAACTTTTGTTCCACTTTTCGTGTTCCAAGCGATGAGTACACGAACTGAGAAATTTCTGCACCCGCTCTACACCTTCCCCCACTCCTCAATGAACTCACAAGAACCCGAACCTGCACTCGCACCTGAAACCGCCTCGCATGGAACAAACCCACAGAGTAATGGAGACAAGTTAACAGAGAAGAAAGCCAACGTTAAAATGGTGTGCAAGTATTTTTGAGGCTGCCTCAGTGGCGCTATCTACTTTCAGCTAGGATTGAGGAACTACTACGGAAGAGGCGGGGAGGAGAGGCCACACTCTTCATACCGCTTCTCTTCAAATCCTTTCGAATGACCAGAAATTGATAACTTTTCGTTTCATCATCATTTCAATTTGCAAGAATTACTTGGAAAAACCAATCGAGGCGAAAGATATTTTCAGAGTTCCTCATGCAATTGTTGTTGTCCCTATCGCCAGTAGTTCGAATGTTGAATCGACAACTGCCACCCTTAGAAACGTTTGAAACCCAGTGTATTATTGAATATCGCCCGATTTTTTCGTACATATCGCGAATATAACTAAATGTTATCAAATTAATTACTTGGATGCGGCCGGTTACGCACCAATGAGAAAAATATGTGATAAACAAGGTGACCTGTTGTGATGAGGTTGGGAACAAACGATCGTGAACCGGCCATGAACGCGATCTGGTTCTTTCCGCTATAACTACGTCCTGGAGCTCCACCAATCAGAACGCTTCTCGGGCTCCCACATTCAGCTTTCAGCCCAGTGAACAAACCTAATGGCATTGAGAGCATCAGTTAACTAGAGATGGGTATCGTTATGAAAGTATCGATATTTTGTATCGTATGCGAGTATCGATATCTTAAAATATCGAGTATCGATACTTTAGTGTCTCAAACTAACAATATTATCCAATATTCTCAAGAAAAATAATTTTTTCAACAATTTTTATTCATTTTTCACTATGAAGAGTCCAAGCAGAGGGATTTCTTCCATGATATAAACGTTATTTGTGTAACCAAAGAACAATAACCCAAAAGCCTCTCTACCTTCTTCATTTTTTAGCCATTATGTTGAATTTTTCGCGAGAACTGTATCGATATTCGATATTTAGAAATATCGGATCCAAAGTATCGATATTCAAAAGTATTGGAGAGTGTAGTATCGATACTAAAATATCGAGTATCGGTACGAAATTATCGATATTTTGAAATATCGAGTATCGATACTCGATATTTTGAAATATCGAGTATCGATACCCATCCCCTACAGTTAACTAACATTTCCAGGACATGACTCGAAATTTGAAGGCTCTCATTCTTTTGGAATGCGTTGATGAATTTCAATCTGCCTTGCCAGAAAAAGGTTGAAGTAGTATCGCAGCCACTGAAGGAGTGAATGAATAGACATCTTGTTTTGCTTCCTTTGTCAGCTTACACTCAATTGTCAACTTTGATATGAGTGAAATTTTCAGTAGAATTCGAACCATTTTCGAACTATACGGAAAACTTGAAAAAAGTGACAAAATGACGTGTTTTTGGCTATCTGAAGTTATGCACAACTCAGAAGCCGTCACAAACCCAAGTATACCTTATTTAGGTTGCCCAGGATGGGTTAAAACTTTTCAGCTTGTGGTTATTTTTTAGGACCACACATTTTTGGTATAATTTACCAGGTTACCACCTATATGAGTAGTATGATCTTGGTACTGAAATTGAAATGGAACTCTGTGAAATTTGGTGTACGAATAGTCAGATGTTCTGCCTTAGAATGAAGTGTAGGTATGGAGTACAATAGGACCATCTATGTTATTCTTGTATAAATAACAAGTCTCAGAGCTCTTCTACAGAAGCCGACCGTGATCATTTCCTTGTCGGAGAAAAGGAACACAATTAGAGTATTTGCACCGAGTACAATAAATCATAGTTACCAAAGGCCTCGTGCAAGTCTTCAGAAGAAAACGGAGACGAGAGTGTCGTTGTGTCGGTGGTGGAAGTTTGTCGCTGCACCTCCATTCGTTGAGCGAATAAACTTTTCTTCTTATTCTGAGCCATTTTGAGTGCCTACTAATTTACTCTTCGAAAAAAAATCTAAACTGCATTCATTTACTAACAGAAGCTACCTTTAGAAAGAGTGCTGGAGGACATGATTTTCCACCCTATCCCCCAACTTTTCGTTCTGCCACTGAGTGCACTAAATCATTAGCTTGAATAATCATTGGGCAAATAATAAGAATAATTCATCATTAATAAAACAGAATTCGTCAAGTTCAAAATAAGCTGCCTGCAACCCCCAAAACACGAATCGTTGATAGAAGGTTATAAATAGGGAGAAGGTAACTCAGCCGACTTCTTCTTCACCTTTCTATTTCACTGACTTGGTCTCGAGTATGCTCATCACAAATAAAACACCTACCACTCCGAGATGTATTGTGTGTGTGTATGTGTTATTATTTGTTACTGATTAATGAGAAATCTATTATTAATTTCAATCATCGACGCAGATGTGAAGAGCTTGATAGATGAAAGGGGGAATATCCTAGGTAAGGAAGGGTAGGTAGTGTCATTGATGAAGTTCTGCTTGGCGTACCTACCTACACCTACCCCACCTACCTATTCCTGAATAGTTTCCTCCCAATACAGTTTTGGTTTATTATTTTCAATAATTACCCCCCCCCCCCTTCAAAATTTGATGTTTTACATTTCAACGTACGTAAAATCCGGAAATCGAATGAAAAATTTGGTTCAAATTTGGTATAATATATCACTCATTGAACATTTCAACCCTTAATTTTCGCCCCTTAGAAGTGACTGACACCAACCAAAAGCTTTGCGGTACAACTAGACCCCGATTGGAGCCCATTGGAGTCTAGTTGTGCCGCAAAGCTTTTGGTTGATGTCAGTCACTTCTAAGGGGCGAAAATTAATGGTTGAAATGTTCAAAGAGTGCCCTAGCTCGAAAACTCTCGAAATAAAGGTATTGGTTTTTCACCAATTCTAAATAGTATTGAATTTTTAAAAATTTTGAGACCACCCGGAACACTGCAGGACAAATTGTTCGCTCCCTACGAGTACCTACGTTTTCCTTCGATAAAACAGAATTACGAGTGTGAATCACCAAAGAGGGCTAATCTCCGTTGAATTTTAGCTAACCAAAACGTGATCGCTGTTCGTTTTTGTTTATTATTTTCAATAATAAGCCTTTGGAATCGAGCAAGAAAAAAAAATTATAACCCCCCCCCCCCCCCCTCAAAATTTGATGACACTCACTCTTCAGATCACTGATCAGCTGAGTGAGCTCCGAATCCATTTTCAATCCTATTGAACGCAGGAAGCTGGGATTTGAGAGGGAAGGTCAAGGGAGAATACAGATGGTGGTAGGTGCTATTGATGGAGAACCAGTGATCTATACAGAAGGGTAATCTATACAGAAAATAATAAACCTTTGGGCAATGGTTTGCAGCGTTTTTTCGAATTTTATTCACTTTTGCTTCCTTAGCAACCAGTAATCAAATTTCTCTCAAATAGCTCCCTATTTTTCGAATCGAGTGTGAAGCGTTTTGTTCTTCCTAGTATTCTTGATTGTGAAGGTGTGAAGGCAGTGTGGTGTGGTAAATAGTGCCTACCAATGGTTGGAAGGTGCAAAAAAGTTGGTAGGTAAAAAACGCTACAAATTATTCCACAAAGGTTTATTACTTTCCTGTACAGATCACTCTTCTGCGAAGATCACAGCTTTGCCATTGTCACTATTTATTTATTTTTTACCTACTACCTACCTACTAGGGCATTTTTGAAAATTTCAACCCCAACCACCAACCAAATGGAATCGTTTTATATTGTTCCAAAACTTATTTGAGTGGAAAAAAATTTCAAAATGTTGAGTTTAATGCAATGGCTTATTTTTTTTCTCTAAAATTCATTAATTATGCTATACGGTTTTATTACTAACTTTTCACCCATATAGGTACTTCAATTTCGGAAAAATTAGTCCCTTTCAAAAGAATTAGACCCATTCAAAATTATAGTGAAATCTAGCTATATTGTGAGAAATTTGTTGTTAGAGTGAAATCACGTTTGCGCATACGCTGTAGTTGGTTCCAAGTAACGAAATTCATAGGGGACTGTCTCGAGACAAATCCTCCGCAATAAACCCTATAAACTAAGTAGGATCGTGATTTCTTGCAACGTACGGGTTATGCTGTTAGTGTTTATCATTTCAATTAGCTACAACAGTTGAAGTTGAGTCCGCTGTTTGTTGGACTAGATGTCAAACAAACAGTATTGTTAAAGCCGCTAAATAATGTAGGATTTTGCTCATTTCAATAATTTTTCAATCCAATTGATTCTACCTCCAGGTTGTTTAATGTGGGGAAGCTATACTGCCTATCCAACTTGGCAGACGTTTTTCGCCTCTTTGAGGCCACCGTCCAGCATCATTCGATGTTGACGACTATCCTCAAATGGGCGTTCGTGGCCAGTGTGAAGTGGCTCTCGAGCCCATCCATTCTTCTCCATTACGCAACGGCGGATTGTTTTGAAATTTCGTCATTATAAAATTATAGGGTTTGATAAATGTGACTTATTGTTTTCCTTCGGGAGAGTAGTAAGGATTAAATTGACCAATTGAGTTTCGAGATGAAATTACGCAAAAGGAATGAAAATGCCACAAAGAACCCAGATTGCTGAAAGTACCTATTCATCAAGGCCAATGTTCTATGAATTAGTATATGGTATATCGAACGTTCCACTTCAATCATAAATATAAGTTGACTGATTTTGATTTCTATGCCTTAACGACTGAATGGATCATGTTATCAGAGTGGCTGAAAAATTGGAGATTATAAAATTAGGAGTAGGATATTTTGTCACGGATCCAACATTTTCTATGGGAAAATACCACTGATTTTGCTTCGTCGCTACCAAACTTACAAAAATTTTCATTCTTATGAAAGTCAATAAATTTTGATCTTTTTAAATCGAAATTTGCATTATGCATTTTAGAGCATTTTGAACAAATTTGGTTCCAGGTATGTCTGCGGTCACAACCACTCGAAATCATGGTCTGATTTTGATGATATTTTCATGGTTGATGCGGGATAACCATGAGACGGTTCCCTATGACTTTCGTCAACATCTGACAAAAAACAGCTTCTGTGCGCACAAACGTGATTTTACTGAGACACCACACATGTCACACGATCTGATAGACTTTTGATGGGATTTGGATAGACTTTGGAAAGTTTCGGTGCTGGGCTCTATAAGGATGCACACAGATATGATCCGATCTATAGGAGCCAGGGCAGTGAGAAAAGTGAAGAATCGTCAACATAATTGCGATCAACTTCACTATCAAGTTGCTGTTTGTTGGCATAGAAAACTAAGCAACGTGGTCGTGAAAATCAAATTTCGTTTAGAAAATGACCGTGAATCAAAACATGATACAATTATTTGGAAGGCAATGTACGCATTGTTAGGGAAATTTTGAGGGGAAATAGAAACTTACTTCCATCCAGTACCTAAGCAATTTTCACGACAATTATCAAGTAGGTTCCTTACCTACCTTACCATACTGGGTTCCAAAATAGACACACTCAATGATATTATGCTACATAATTAAAAATTATCTATTAATACACGAAATTAATAACATTAGACTAACAATTGAAGTAATTAGACATCAATGATTTTGATGATGAGTATATTTAGATATTGCACACATATTGAAAACGTCTGCCAAGTGGGTGTGGCACATAGCTTCTTCGTATCCATAACCCGATTCAGGATCATCTATACGATCCGATGCATAGTAGTTAATCCCAAAACTTTAATATCTAAGTACCTTCCACTACCCTCATAGGGGACCATCTACACGCTAATCTGAACAATCCTGAGAAATTTTGTCGAAATAGGATGGAAAACGTAGAAGTTGTGGCTGTTACAAGGAATTCACGTTTGCGCATGCGCAGTCGCTTCTATCAGTCCGGGGACGATGATTTTCGTAGGGGACCTTCTACACGCCAATCTGAACAATCCTAGAAAATTTCATCAAATTCGGATAGAAAATGTGGAAGTTCTGGCTGTTACAAGGAATTAACGTTCGCGCATGCGCAGCGGCTACTATCATTGCGGGGGTAATGATTTTCATTGGGAACCATCTACATGCCAACCCGCAGAATCCCTGAAAATGTCATCGAAATCGGACAATATCCTCGTATAGTTATACCGGTTACTAGGATTTCATGACAGACACACATACAGACAGACACGGAAACAAAATTGTTCAAAAAGGTCTGAAACGTAGAACGCGAGTGAAAATTTAGATTTTGGATAACTTTTTTATTCAACCTTGAAAAGTGAAAACAAAGCTTCCGCTACCTTGGTAGACTCGGAAGCAAAATAAGAGAATTCCGGTTATTTGTTTAAACCCCTATGAAATCAACAGGAACTGTTCACAAACAAACAGGCTCCAAATCAAAATTGTTCAAAACACTCTGTGACGCCAAATGCGAGAGAAAATTTTGATTTTGGAAGACCCAATCTTTTTTGAACTGCAAAAATACAGAGCTTTACTATCGGTGATTCAGAGGAAGAAAAATCGTTCATATAAATTATTAAACTGAAAATATTTTTCGGTAGTGAGGCTAAGAGACAATTAATACGTCTTAGGAGGCCCAGAAATAAATATAGGGCTGGTAATTTTGTATATAAACTTCCAACTCATTTATTTTCGATGCAAAATTCAATGTTCATCAACTTCATTCGAATGAAATAGAAAGGGGAGGAGAGTTATCTGCAGAGTTGTTATTATTTTTCATTCAAGATGAATAATCTTTTGAAAATGCGGTTGCCCTCAGAAGTTTCGAAGCTTGCATTATTTGTAAACTTTTATCGCTCTTTAGCCCCTTACTACCTTTGGTTGCACCTCCGCGCCGTTTCTCGAAAAGATAAGATAAAGAGTTTTGTAAGTGGTGCAGACCAACTGGAAATCGAATATCTCGGACACGATTGTAATATAAAAGTGGCTAACAATGAATCTGATAAACAGCGCCTATGAATGAGGGTGCATCGTGTCACGACCCTAGATAGGGTTCGTAGCGAAACTATTGTTTCGTTGAAGATTTATAGGGAGCCTGAAATTGCAATTACTATTAAATTATTTTCTCCTCTGGTTTATCGTGGTTTCTATGACTGTTTCTAACGAACCTGTACAGGGTGACCTAATTTTTTTTTTGTATTTTGACACGTTTTGTGTTATTAGGGAAGCCAGAGATTTCAAATTTTGCGTGACCGTGATAGTTACCTGCGGATTTATATAATACTAGCTGAAAAGCCTGCTAAATGCAGGCAAAAACAAATCGTAGATAATAATATTATGTCGATACCTTGAAGCACAATAGTGCTATTTCCGCCCGTATTCCACATTTAAATTTTTTTTTTTTAATTTCAGAAAAACTCGAAATTTGGGAGAGGGATATTACACTGAGTTACGCTTCACATAGGTTGGAATTTTATCCCGCGAGATTGCAAGCTGATCTATGACTCCCTCCTCCGACTCCTCCCGCCACCGTCTCTTCTAAATCCTGACGCCTCCGATTCCTCCGACGTGCACACGTACATACATACGTACGGTTGGGGTTTTATGTATTAGATTTCGAGATAATTTATGTATAACGTTCGAGGTGCTACAATGGGTCCGACGGAAATGGTGTTTATAGGGGACCATCTAAGGGTTGATAGGCACGAGCGATGAAAATGTAATGCAAATTGGCCCATTTTGGTTTATTGTTCTCAATAATGAACCTTTGGAATCGACCAAGAAAAAAATTATACCCCCCTCAAAATTTGTTAGTTTACGTTTTGAGGTACGTAGAAACCGAAAATCGAACAAAAAATGTTCCGTTCGTCCGTCGTCCGCGGCACTGTCCTTAGTTACCATGGACCGATTTTGATGAAATTTGGTATATGGGCTATATTTGTGCCTCTTTGCTTTTGGTTGATGTCAGTCACTTCTAAGGGATGAACTATAAGGGCTGAAATTTTGAAAACGCCCTAGCTCAAAAACTCAATATTCATTTAGGTATTTTTTTCATCAATATAAAATAGTATTGCATTTTTAGAATCGAATGAGACCACCCAGAGCTCTGTAGAACCAATCGTTCGCTACCCATGGGCACTTAAGAGTTGAAATTTTAGCTGACCAAAATCCGATCATTGTCGTTTCTTCGAGTTCTACTCAGTTTTGCGTCCCTAATAATTAAGGCAACCTCAACTCCCTATTTCATCGAATTGAGTGTGAAGCGTTTATGTCTCCAAAATAAACTTGATTGTGAAGTAGATATGTAGTAGCAGGTAGGTAGTGATAATGGCAAAGCTGTGTTCTTTGCAGGCGAGTGATCTGTACAGAAAAATAATAAACCTTAGTGTAATAATTTGCAGCGTTTTTTTAATTTAAAAAAAAATAGTTATGCATGACACAAAAGGAACCATTTTGATTTTGGAAACTCTCTGCACCCTGCTGATGACGTTGGTATATCAGAAGAGACTCTCTACTCGATAGTTTATCTTTGAATATGACAGATTGTGCACCTAATGTGCTTCCGAAGTACAACGTTAATTTCAGTTATCGATGCGAAACGCTTCGTTAACTACGTAGTTCGTCGATAAACCTTCGTGCAGAGCAACCTAATTAAACTTCCCAGAGCACCAAATAACCACCCGTTCTCTCTGAAATACAACTAGTTGATTCATAAGAGTATAATAAATTAATATAGCTAAGTTCCCAACGAAAATTTGAATTTTGATTAAACGTTAATTTATCTACGAATAGGCAGCTACGAGTACACAGTTTAAACTGCTTTTCTAAGTACAGAGCTGCCCAATGATAACGATAATGAGGAGCTTCGGATAAATTGAGGAATTAAGGTTTTATTGAACAATAAGAAAAAACAAATTAGTAGTTTTCAATAAATGCTTGGAAAACATTGTGTTGTTAGTTCATTTTAAAGTAAGAATATGGGTTTGATTTCTCATTTAGTGTAATAAAAGTCAATTGAAGAGATTGAATGTTCTTTCCATAAAGTTGTGAAGAAGTCAGTGTTGATTTAGGGGGAAGAGAACCAAAATGCAATAGTCTCTTTCTGAGGGTGAAAAATAACTAATGAGCAACTAGAAAGTATTTTGAATGAAACGAAGTCTTCGTCGTTGTGGAAGGCAAGTACCTATCTGACGAAAGTAGTTGATAAGAGATCTATCCTGCAGCCCCCGATCCCTCTTAGGCATGGAAGCCTACAGGCATTCATAATGCACTTTCTAAAAACGCTGCATATTATTACTCGAAGGTTTATTATTTTTCAACACAGATCACTCGTCTGCAAAAAAACACAGCTTTGGCATTGTCACTACCACTACCTGGGTCATTTCAAAATTTGGGGTTATTTTTTGTCACGCAGCTTTTGTGAACACTCTATTTGTCTTGGAAATTCAGAATTTTTTCAGGGAGATACAGCAGGTTGGTGTCTACAAAGATCACATAGAATGAATTTCACTAATCAATTAACTCAGATAATTAAAAATCATTAATGATCCCAATTCTCTCTCCCTACACCTGTCACAAAGGGTAGGTTGGGAACTTTGAAAAATTTTGGAGAACTCTATATTCATATTTTAATTTAAGTAAAAAACGTTATTGGTCCAGGATACTCTCCTCTTCAGGAATAAATTAGAAACGAACGAAAATTCCATGAATTGGAAGGGTTTTTGCTATGTTTTGATGCTGTCTCAAGGTTTTATTCTCTCTCCCTATAATTTTTTTGAAATGCCTGCCCACTCCTGGAAAACGATTATTTTGTGTCATGAAAAACAAAAGTGAACACTGCTGCAAGATGGCTTCCGAAGCTACTGAAGTTTGTTGAATTTCCAAGCTCCCAGTTGTGTGGGTTATGTTGTGAAGTGTTGAAGCTTTGAGAGTAGGTAAATACTTTCTCTCTCCCTACAACCACCTCACTCATCAGGGTAAGTGTTCAACTAAGTTTAATTAAACTCAAATTACAATTATGAATGCCATAGTGTTATGTATTTTTTCTAACGTTCAGAATCAATAATGGTTAGGCCAGTAGAGAGTGATAACCTCACAAATCTCTCTCCCTACAACCTCTCTACCTACAACTTCTGGGAAGAGGCTGGTTTGTAGGAAGAGAGATGGAATTGCAGGGAGAGAAGTTTTTTTTTTTTTTCAAAGCCGTTTACATTTTTAAGAGTTACCTGAACTATTTACACCGCTGGGTCATATAATTCTGACTTTTCACTAACCCACATTTTACGAAAGATTAGACTGACTGAAAGACTTGAAGAATCTCATAATTCTGATGTACCTAGATTATAGCTTCGGACTGTGATTGCGATAAGTAAAAGAGACTCCTAAACTAAGATTCTCGTACGAGTATTTTGAAGGAATAAAAAGGTTTCATGAGTTCAACTCACACTTGGTTTTCTCTCTCCCTACAAAGTCGGAATTATGGAAAAAAATTCAAAATTCTATAAATTTGGAACTACTTGATAAAGTGTGCGCCCACTTCAGGATCTGCCTCAGTGGCCAAAATAAAGGACGTTTACGGGAGAAAAAACATAAAAACTTCAACAATAATTTATGGAAAAGTTCGAGGACAAAATAACCCCAAATTTTGAAATGACCCACCTACCAACCATAGGCACTACTTAGCTCTTTGCTACCTACTTCAAAATCACGTTTATTTTGGAACAAATTAACGCTTTATTCTCTATTCGAAGAAATAAAGAGTTGTGGGTGCTGCCATTAGGAAATTTGATTACTGAGTGATTACTAAGGACGCAAAACTGAGTAGAACTTGAAGAAACGAAAAACGATCGGATATTGGTCAACTAAAATTTCAACGGAGATTAGGCCTCTTTTGCGATTCACCTCGTGTTTCTGATTTACCCAACCCAACCAACCCTTAAGTTCTCAAAGGAACCGAACGGTTGGTCCCACAGAGCTCTGGGTGGTCTGGTGGTCTCATTCGATTCTAATAATTCAATACTATTGTTGAAAAACGCTCCGACCTACATCAACCAAAATCTTCGGGGCACAACTAGACCCCAAATGGAGCCTACATACCAAATTTCATCAAAATCGGTCAATGCTATGTGGCAAAAGTGCCGCGTACGTCGTACGGCGTACGGCGGACGGACGGCCAAATTTTTATTGGATTTTTGGGTTCTACGTACCTTGAAACGTAAACCATCAATTTTGAGGGGGGGTTAAAACTTTTTTTTTCTTGGTCGATTCCAAAGGTTCATTATTGAAAATAATAAACCAACAACAATACCTTAATAGAGAATTTTTTGAGTTAGGGCTCTTTCAAAATTTCAGCCCTTATTTTTAACCCTTAGACAACAGATATCAACCAAAAGCTTCTGGGCTCAACTAGACCCCAATTGGGGGTCATATAAAAAATTTCATCAAAATCGGTTCATAAGGAAAGTGCCGCGTACGGCGGACGGCTTACGATTTTAATTAGATTTTTGGATTCTACGTACCTTGAAACGTACGAGGGTAAAATGTTTTTTCTTGGTCGATTCCAAAGGTTCATTATTGAAAATAATAGTCCAAAATCGTCTTCGCTCTCCTTTCTACCATCATCAAGTTGTATCTTTATTAAATAAATATTTATATTACAAATTTTGTAACTGGACACGTACAAAATTCCGCCAAGACATGGAACTTGTTGTACCTGGCAGATTTTGCTAGTTGAGCCCATTGATTAAAGTAAATCGTCGAAATTCGGTGGTAACGACAAAGTAGAATAATCCTGCAGTTGGTGAGCGATGTAGCTATTTCCTGCTCAAAACGAAGACCTCCGAGATATCTCGAGAGTATAGCTGGAAGTTATTGGGATGACACCCAATAATTTCTGACTGGATATTGATAAAAATCAGATCACTACGGGACGGCATAGGTGTTGATGGTGCTATGTGCCATATCCACGTGGGGTTTTCTCTTTTAATTGGCCTATCGCTGGCTGTTATGAACTAAAACCAACAAGCCTATAAAGTTCTATCTGAATCATTCCGAGCTCCGAGCCAGATTAGCGAGATAAAATGAGCACGATGTACCAGCTCAGCAATCTCAAAAAATTGTTGAGCAACCGCAGCTAAAGGCGCCACGCCAAGTACGAGCAAGCCACGAACCTGCTACATGACTACTCATGCGTTGATGTTCAAGTTCACTCCAATAGGACTTTAGGGAAGGAGAGTTGGCAGTCGTGGGTGGGTTGCATGCCACGTGGGTAACGGACCGTACGGGGACCTTTAATTACAATAGATCAAGTGAGTACAGACAACATTGCGATAAGTCTACTCTATGGCCTCTTTCATAAGTGGAGTTATTGTTCTTGGCGGACCCTACGTCCTTGTGAGCCTCAGGAACGTGGCCAGAACCCTCGGGGCAGACTCTTCTTTGATTGTGCTTTGTGGGGAGCATTGTGTTCAGTGTTATATTTATGGCGGACATATTTTTAGCTTCCTCACTACCGGAAGAAAAGGAAGTGCAGAAAGTTCTAAGCGTGCAGAAGGTTAAATAAATTTAGTTTTCCCAAAATTAAAATGTTGACTATTAATTTGCGTTTGAGCTTTCTTTGAACAATCTTGGTCTTGTGCCGCCGCTTTGTCCATGGTAAAAATATCTTTTAGAGCCGATTTTACTAAACTTAACTTTGGTTTATTATTTTCAATAATAAGCCTTTGGAATAGAGCAAGAAAAAAAATTGTAACCCCCCCCCTCAAAATTAGATGTTTTACGTTTCAAGGTACGTAGAATCCGAAAATCGAATAAAAAATTTTCCGTCCGTCCGCCGTACGCGGCATTTATCTTAGCAAGACTGGACCGATTTGGTATATAGACTCCATTTGGGGTGCCGCGAAGCTTTTGGTTGATGTCAGTCACTTCTAAGGGGTGAAAATTGAGGGTTGAAATTTTCAAGAGTGCCCTAGCTCGAAAACTCTCGAAATAAAGGTACCGTATTTTCACCAATTTTAAATAGTATAGAATTTTAAAGAACATTTTTGAGATCACCCGGAGCTCTGCAGGACAAGCCGTTCGCTCCCTACGGGTACTTAAGGGCTTTCCATTGATAAAACAGCTTCCTGCGTTCAATAGGATTGAAAATGGCTTCGGAGCTCACTCAGCTGATCAGTGCTCTTCCAGGCGTCTCCAGCATTCGAGAAGACCTTCTTCAACATTCAGATCACTGATCAGCTGAGTGAGCTCCGAAGCCATTTTCAATCCTATTGAACGCAGGAAGCTGAAATTTGAGAGGGAAGGTCAAGGGAGAATACAGATGGTGGTAGGTGCTATTGATGGAGAACCAGTGATCTATACAGAAGGGTGATCTATACAGAAAAATAATAAACCTTTGGGCAAAGATTTGCAGAGTTTTAATTTGTCGAGCTAACTTTTGCGGTAGGCATCGTCAGGATAACTGTAGGACAACGTCATCATAACATAAAAATCATAACACTTTGGCCTATAGACATGACGTAGATAAACTCAAGATAGTCATAATTGACCCTCTTTATTTTCAAAGTACAATTAGCCGTTTTCTTACAATACTTTAATCGAAGCTCCTTAACTAGTAATATACAGGAGTAGTTCATCCAAGTGGTTGACATTTTTAGGACGTCCCACAGTAAGACTTGGGCGTCCTTATGCGATCGATCTAGGGTGAAGGAGAACAACACTCAACAAAAAAAAAATAAAATAAAATAAAATAAAAAAATAAAAAAATAAATAAATAAAAAAAATAATAATAAAAACGTCTGCCAAGTTGGGTGGCAGTATAGCTTCCTCACTCATTGTAACATGGACGTATAGAATCAGTTGGCGAAAAAATTATGATTCAAAGAGTTATTGAATACCAAAATATTGGCGATAATATGCGGGATAGGGTTGCGGGTATTAATGTTTATAATATTTTTATAATTTTTATAAGGTATTATAGTTTATAATATTTTGTGTTTTCAACGTAGAATTTTATTTAGCGTTCCACCCGTCTAGGACCTAAACCACACAATCCCTGAAAATTTCATCGAAATTGGTTGAATAGTTGCGGAGTTTTTTTTGTAACAATAAATTTAAAGTTCGCGCATGCGCAGCGGCTATTGCTTGACCAATTTGATTGAAACTTATAGGGTGTCTCTTAGAAGTTAGTCCCTAACTAACCTCCAAATTTGAGCAAAATCGGTTCATTAGAAACCGAGAAACCGAGGTTCCAGGAAATTCACGTTTGCGCATGCGCACTCGCTCCTATTGGTCCGAAGGTGCTGAAATTGATAGGGGACCGTCTAGTACCTAACCCGCACAATCCCTGAAAATTTCATCAAAATCGGACCACAGGTTAGTATAGTTTTGCCCGGGACAAGGATTGACCACAGACAGACAGACCGACAGACAGACAGACACGGAACCAAAATTGTTCGGGAAGCTCTAAAACGCAAAAAGCAAGTGGAAATTTTGATTTTGGAGGACATTTTTTTTTTTCACTTCTTTCACGAATACAAAGCTTCCCTAACTTCGGTAGTGAGGAAGCAAAAATAACCACACAGTAGGTAATCCGTTTTAGACCATTCTGAGTCCAAATCCGCGAAAAAACCATAGGTGAGGTCTGTGTGTGTGTGTGACAAAATCTTGTGTCGTCTGCACAGGCCTCAATTTCCAACCGATTTGCGTGTTTCTTTTTTTGTTTGACTCAAATAACTTCCGAGATGTACATTATTTCACCAGAGTATCAAAATTCGCAAGGGCAAGGGGCGAGTGGGGGATAATTTTCACAAAATACCCGATTTTTCAATATTTCGGTTCCTTTACTGCTTACTAATTGTACCCCAGCTTTGAAATTGAGGAAAAATTCTCATTATACCCCTGGATTTTCATGAATGAATCTCTGTACCGCCATCGAACTAATAGTGGTGCCACCATGGTGCCAGGACACCATAAACCGCATATGTCGTGTTTTTTTTGTGTGTGTTTCACCTTGAATACGGATGTGAACTTCGACGGACTGCCGACCAAAACTAATAGATGAAAGTTCAACGTTAAGACGTATTTCCGCTTTGGTGCCAGACCGGCACCATTGGTGGTGGGGGGGGGGGGGGTGACTCGAATTTGCATGTTGGGTATCGTAGATCATGGATTTTAAAATGCTCTTCAGATTCGAGGCTCCCATGCCGCTAGAAATTTTATGGTGGATAATGGTGAGGGGGGGTCACTATTTCTTGACTAAAGTAATAAATAAATTAGATCGAGTGAAACAGTTTAATCGCTTACCAACTGATTAAACTGATCTAATGATTATCCAATGGGACGTCCCCTGGAATGCATGCATTACTAAACAATACGTTTTCAAGTAGTCTCTCGACGTTGTAGTCTCGCGGGGTTGTAGTCTCGTGAGAATTGTACTGCCAACTTCTTTGGTCGTCGTTTTTATTATATTATATTATATATTATGTACTCTATAATATAGAAAATGAATGACCCAAAAGAAGAAGAAGAATCCCAAGGAAGATATTATCTTCCTTGGTAGTTTAGGTCATCATTTTCAATAACGAACCTTAGATATTGAGGAAAAATCTAACCCTCTTAATTTACTGCTTAACGTTTCAAAGAAGAAAATCCATAAATCGAATTAAAAAAAAAAGTCATCAGTCTGCCACATAGTGTTGATTTTGGTCAATCTAGAAGGACAACAACACGCTGATTGTGACATGAATGTTCGGAGAAAAATTCACGACAAAACCTCGTTACTCTAAGGAAAATTACACAGTCGGTTTTCCATATACAAAAATCGTTATCCACTCGATGGAAGGCTCTCAATTTATGCCAAGATCTCTACACTTGGGACCAGTGAGTTGAAGGAGTATAAAGGCTCCTTTTCCCCTAACCATCTCAAGCTAACCTTGTATCTTCTCCTTGTACTATTAAAACATACCATTATAATTTGAGATTACGTATTAAATTATTTCTCAAGTTTTCGAAAATGCCTCGTTAATTTCTATGGAATTCCTTAATACAAGTTGTCATCAATCTGAAATAAACGTTACAAAGAAATATACTTACCAAGTTTGCTCGCAAGGTACCAGGATTAAGCTGGCAGAGAAATAATCTACGTATACTTGAATCAACATGGATATAATTTTCCTCCTGTTAGCAACTAATTCATTACGTGGAGTGATTGTGCTTTTATACGTAGGTTTGGTAGCGTTAGTATTCAAACCCACGTAACAAAGGGAAGAAAAAGTTTGTCTACCTATCCCTTTGGGCGGGCTGTTAGAACCCCTCCAATGTGTCGAGAGATCGAAAGCGTGACATGCTCCTCCGTCACGTTTATTTCGAATAATTAAATGGAGCGTTTTGCTGGATGAAGCAGAAGGTGGAGGAAAGGACTTTGAGAAGCGGGAAGCCTTCGGGGCATTTTCGTTGGTAAAGCGAAGCGAGGCGTCAGGATTCTTCAAAACCAACATGCAAACTTTACCTTCAGGTTAACTCCTCTGTCGACGGTTACGTAACCTCGAAGCCCTCACTTCTTTTTTCAAAGGTGATTCGAGCGGTGGGGAAGAATTTTTTGACCTACATAAAGTTTCTACGTATTTGCTTACAAGAGGATTCCTAGGAAAAAACCATCTGAGGCTTTAAAATGTTGTTGTTAATAATCGAGATACGGCCTAGACAGGTCTGTTAAAAAAGAAAAAAATTGGCCCATAGAAAACTGAAAATTTTTCAAACTTAATTTGTAGATTTCAGTATTTGAATACTAGCTCTTTCTTCACGATCAGTAGTTAATTCTGAAGTAATGGTTTTTCAAATTGTTACGTTCCTCATTATCGCTTCCTCATTATCAAAGAAAGGAAAGCTTTGTATAGTAGAGCTAGAGCGCCGCATGGATCAGGAACCCATCAGCAAAGAACAGTGATGTAGCTCGTTGGGTATGGTAAAAGTTCGTTTGGGTACTCTTCCAACAGGTGAAATAGAGTTGGAAATATTCTGATGGAATAACCAGCTCGTATTTCTACCTAATGATTCAAATATAATTTAAAGTTATTAATTAACTAAATATATATTGATATGAATTGGGTATGGTTTATATAGATTGACTCTTTAATCATACACAGGGTGTCACCCTAACTCGAGGACCAAACTTCAAGGATCGATTCTACAACTAATTTGCAAACTTTTTTTTCTCTTGACATATTTTTTTAACGCTTTAAAATTATACTTTTTTCACTTTTTCAGATTTTTTTCGTGTTTTTGACCTTGAGCCATTAAAACGGCCATAACTCCCTCAATTTACTAGATAAACTCAAATATGAGTATACCGTTGGAAAGAGCGTTAAATTTCCTATCAGTTCATTAGGACACAAAAAATCACCATTTTTCAGGCTGACTCTTCTTATGTAATAAACAGCCGTATCGTCGGGCACTCAACGGAAAAAAACTTGCCCAGAATCTCAGCTTTCCAACGGTGTATCATTTTTACCTTTAATTCTGAAAACACTCCATAAAATTACGTTTTAAAGTGAAAAATAGGGATTTCTCGTTAAGGAGAGACTTGTAGGCTTGGCGGGCTGGCGAGCTATCTTCCATTCTTCCCTCACTCAATCAAAACTCGCTTTGCCTCCAACTCCCAAATACAAATTTGTATCTCAGTCAAATATGAACATAACCAATCAGCAGATACTAGAGACAAATCATATCGGTCTCATAGAAGCCGAAATACTGGGTGTTGATCTTTAACCGGATTGTAATCAATTTTTCCCCTTCGGAACCAAAATCTTTTGAATGGCTTTCGAATGAAATTAATGCAATACCATAGCATAGGAAAGGTAGTTAGAATAAAATACGTATGCTCGGAAACATCTTACTACTTATTTTTGTTTAATTCAATTTAAAAAAAAGTAACTAAAATAAAATAAATTAGCTTAAAATCATTGTAGATGAATTTAAAAAATGAAACTAAAAGAAAATGAATTAACTTAAGATAAAATGAATTATTGGAGCCTATGCTCAAAATAGGAAATTTAACGCTCTTTCCAACGGTATACTGATATTTGAGTTTATCTAGTAAATTGAGGGAGTTATGACCGTTTTAATGGCACAAGGTCGAAAACACGAAAAAATCTTAAAAGTGAAAAAAGTATAATTTTAAAGCGTTAAAAAAAAAATGTCATGAGACAAAAAAGTTTGCAAATTAGTTGTAGAATCGATCCTTGAAGTTTGGTCCTCGAGTTAGGGTGACACCCTGTATAGGTCCGAAATGAAATGAAAATGGAATTTGGATATCAAAGGAAAACGACAGGAAAAGGGCACTTACTGGAGCGAGATCTGCAAGGTGACTGGCGGCCTCGTCTCTTCCATCCAGAGGGGTATCCTCACGTATCATCCGCGGAACAGAAGAACTGTTACACAGGAGTGAGGAAGACGAATATGGTGTCAAATACCCGAAACAACCACACATGCGCACCAGATTTTCTCATCCATGGTAAGACTTCATGGACTCCTCAACTCCTTGATGGACTCACAACTTTGCCCTCAAACTAAAGAGATTTGCTATGTTCGTTGAAAAGGATGACCAGTATGGCTTAAGCCGCAATTTTAAACTCCAATTTCTAACGACCCAACAGCCTGATTATGCTCAAGTTTGAAGGGAAGTTTGGGACTGGGTCAGATTCTCATCGCCATACGATCAATAAGAGTTGGGAACGACCGATGTTGACGTACATCATTTCATAAAACTATCAACATTATCGTGCAAACCATCACAATGGCGGTATATTTATCGGAAGTATTCCTTAATAATACAGCCCATACATTTCACGTCAGCCAATTCTACACGTCCATTTTATTCTACGACAGCAGGTCATATTGTCATCCAACTTTGGTCCACGTAAAAAATTAAAGTTTTAAAAAATTTTTTACTCAATACTAACTTATTTTTTCACAATTGATTTTCTTGTAACTAAACCATTGGGTTTTTTTGAAAATAATTAGTTAATCAAAATATGTTTATCTTTGTTTTATACTCACTGGAAGGGTGGAGTGATGAAGAATGGAACGCATGAGGATGAACATTTGGAATCGACCAAGAAAAAATACAAATCAAATCGCACTAACTCGAAAACTCTGGATATAGTTTTTTTCATCAATTTGAAATAGAATTGAATTTTAGAATCGAATGAGACCACCCTGATCTCTGAAGAACCAACCGTTTGTTACCCATGAGGACTTAAGGGTTGGACTCATGATAAATCAGAACACGAAAGTGAATCGCGAAAGAGGCCTAATCCCCGTTCACATTTTAGCTGATCGTCGTTCGTTTCATCGAGTTTCACGAGTTTAGCGTCTTTAGCAACCAGTAATCAAATTTCCTAATGATGGCACCCAAAACTCTTAATTTTTTCAAATTTCAAATTTTTCAAAAATTTCAAAATTTCAAAAATTTTTCAAATACAGTGACAATGGCAAAGCTGTGTTCTTTGCAGGAGAGTGATCAGTACAGAAAACAAAAACCTTCGTGTAATAATTTGCAGCGTTTTCCTTTTCGTATACCTATCACTTTTCGTTCCATTGTTATGAACAGTGAAGTCTCATTAAATCCGTTAGAAGCTTGATTAAGTATTCAATTAGTTGGCAGTTTCGGCTCGATTGATTTATTGCCTTTAAGTCACTAAGTGGAATTTAATAAGACTCAAAAGCATCGAAGGTTTGATATCGTTCCCGTTCACGAGGACAGACGATCGCAAAACCTTCAGGTAGGTATTAGAAGGAGGAGAAACGCCGTAGAGAAGGAGGGAGTCTGGGAAACGGTGACCCGAAAAGTCAACATTATGAGGAGAGGTTTTCAGAGGTCAATATTGAGACCGACGTCCTCTGAGAGCTCGGAAGAAATCAGTGGGCCGAAGTTGATCTTACGATTGAAAAGGTTCAGTCACTTTGATGGTCAGTATAATAGCTTCAAAGAGTGACAAGAAAATGGTATGGAATTGGTTGGTGAAAAAATGATTGGTTAAATTGATAAATGAAAATATTGATACATCACGTCTGTACCTCGATGGTGGCAGTACCTGTTCCTCTCGTGTTGCTGTGGAGTTAGTTAAGTACCTCTATTCGAAGGATTTGAACGTAGATCAGACCTATTTCCATCAGTGAACAATCTTTTGCTATTCACACTCGTGTTTTAGCGTGAGCGTCTGCCAAATGCGTTTTCCAAAAATGAAAATTGTCAAAAATTAATAAGTATACATACAGGGTGGTAAATAGATAGTGGATAGTGGTAATTTTGGTTTATTATTTTCAATAATAAGCCTTTGGAATCGAGCAAAAAAAAAACTTTTAACCCCCCCTCAAAATTTGATGTTTTACGTTTCAAGGTACGTAGAATACGAAAATCGAATAAAAAATTTCCGTCCGTCCGCCGTACGCCGTACGCGGCACTTTTCTCAGCAACACTGGACCGATTTGGTTCAAATTTGGTATATGGGCTCCATTGGGGGTCTAGTTGTGCCGCGAAGCTTTTGGTTGATGTAGGTCACTTCTAAGGGGTGAAAATTAAGGGTTGAAATTTTCAAGAGTGCTCTAGCTCGAAAACTCTCGAAATAAAGGTATCGTTTTTTCACCAATTTTAAATAGTATTGAATTTTTAAAAATTTTTGAGACCACCCGGAGCTCTGTAGGACAAACCGTTCGGTCCCTACGAGTACTTGAAGGTTTTCCTTCGATAAAACAGAATCATGAGTGTGAATCGCAAAAGAGGTCTAATCTCCATTCAAATTTTATCGGACTAAAATGCGATCGCTGTTCATTTCTTCGATTTGTATACAGTTTTGCTTTCTGCGTAACCAGTAATCAAATTTCCATATGAAGCTTTCTATTTTTCCAATCGAGTGTGAAGCGATTAGTTCTTTCTAATAAACTTGATTTTGAAGGTGTGAAGCCAGTATGGTGTGGTAGGTAGTACCTAGCTGGTAGGTAAAAAAAAGTTGGTAGGTAAAAAAAATGTTGGTGGGTAAAAAACGCTGCAAATCATTGCTCAAAGGCCTCTTCACTCTTCAGATCACTGATCAGCTGAGTGAGCTCCGAAGACATTTTCAATCCTATTGAATGGAAGTGCTCTTCCAGACGTCTCCAGCATTCGAGGAGATCTTCTTCACTCCTCAGATCACTGATCAGCTGAGTGAGCTCCGAAGCCATTTTCAATCCTATTGAATGGAAGTGCTATTCCAGGCGTCTTCAGCATTCGAGGAGATCTTCTTCACTCTTCAGATCACTGATCAGCTGAGTGAGCTCCGAAGCCATTTTCAATCCTATTGAACGCAGGAAGATGAAATTTGAGAGGGAAGGTCAAGGGAGAATACAGATGGTGGTAGGTGCTATTGATGGAGAACCAGTGATTTATACAGAAGGGTGATCTATACAGAAAATAATAAACCTTTGAGCAATGATTTGCAGCGTTTTTTCACCAATTTTGAATAGTATTGAATTTTTAAAAATTTTTGAGACCACCCGGAGCTCTGTAGGACAAACCGTTCGGTCCCTACGAGTATTTGAAGGTTGACCTTCGATAAAACAGAATCATGAGTGTGAATCGCAAAAGAGGTCTAATCGCCGTTCAAATTTTATCTGACTAAAATGCGATCGCTGTTCATTTCTTCGATTTGTAAACAGTTTTGCCTTCTGCGTAACCAGTAATCAAATTTCCATGTTAAGCTTTCTATTTTTCCAATCGAGTGTGAAGAGTTTAGTTCTTTCTAATAAACTTGATTGTGAAGGTGTGAAGCCAGTATGGTGTGGTAGGTAGTACCTAGCTGGTAGGCAAAAAAAAGGTGGTAGGTAAAAAAAATGTTGGTGGGTAAAAAACGCTGCAAATCATTGCTCAAAGGCTTCTTCACTCTTCAGATCACTGATCAGCTGAGTGAGCTCCAAAGTCATTTTCAATCCTATTGAACGCAGGAAGCTGAAATTTGAGAGGGAAGGTCAAGGGAGAATACAGATGGTGGTAGGTGCTATTGATGGAGAACCAGTGATTTATACAGAAGGGTGATCTATACAGAAAATAATAAACCTTTGAGCAATGATTTGCAGCGTTTTTTCACCAATTTTGAATAGTATTGAATTTTTAAAAATTTTTGAGACCACCCGGAGCTCTGTAGGACAAACCGTTCGGTCCCTACGAGTATTTGAAGGTTGACCTTCGATAAAACAGAATCATGAGTGTGAATCGCAAAAGAGGTCTAATCGCCGTTCAAATTTTATCTGACTAAAATGCGATCGCTGTTCATTTCTTCGATTTGTAAACAGTTTTGCCTTCTGCGTAACCAGTAATCAAATTTCCATGTTAAGCTTTCTATTTTCCAATCGAGTGTGAAGAGTTTAGTTCTTTCTAATAAACTTGATTGTGAAGGTGTGAAGCCAGTATGGTGTGGTAGGTAGTACCTAGCTGGTAGGCAAAAAAAAGGTGGTAGGTAAAAAAAATGTTGGTGGGTAAAAAACGCTGCAAATCATTGCTCAAAGGCTTCTTCACTCTTCAGATCACTGATCAGCTGAGTGAGCTCCGAAGACATTTTCAATCCTATTGAATGGAAGTGCTCTTCCAGACGTCTCCAGCATTCGAGGAGATCTTCTTCACTCCTCAGATCACTGATCAGCTGAGTGAGCTCCGAAGCCATTTTCAATCCTATTGAATGGAAGTGCTATTCCAGGCGTCTTCAGCATTCGAGGAGATCTTCTTCACTCTTCAGATCACTGATCAGCTGAGTGAGCTCCGAAGCCATTTTCAATCCTATTGAACGCAGGAAGATGAAATTTGAGAGGGAAGGTCAAGGGAGAATACAGATGGTGGTAGGTGCTATTGATGGAGAACCAGTGATTTATACAGAAGGGTGATCTATACAGAAAATAATAAACCTTTGAGCAATGATTTGCAGCGTTTTTTCACCAATTTTGAATAGTATTGAATTTTTAAAAATTTTTGAGACCACCCGGAGCTCTGTAGGACAAACCGTTCGGTCCCTACGAGTATTTGAAGGTTGACCTTCGATAAAACAGAATCATGAGTGTGAATCGCAAAAGAGGTCTAATCGCCGTTCAAATTTTATCTGACTAAAATGCGATCGCTGTTCATTTCTTCGATTTGTAAACAGTTTTGCCTTCTGCGTAACCAGTAATCAAATTTCCATGTTAAGCTTTCTATTTTTCCAATCGAGTGTGAAGAGTTTAGTTCTTTCTAATAAACTTGATTGTGAAGGTGTGAAGCCAGTATGGTGTGGTAGGTAGTACCTAGCTGGTAGGCAAAAAAAAGGTGGTAGGTAAAAAAAATGTTGGTGGGTAAAAAACGCTGCAAATCATTGCTCAAAGGCTTCTTCACTCTTCAGATCACTGATCAGCTGAGTGAGCTCCAAAGTCATTTTCAATCCTATTGAACGCAGGAAGCTGAAATTTGAGAGGGAAGGTCAAGGGAGAATACAGATGGTGGTAGGTGCTATTGATGGAGAACCAGTGATCTATACAGAAGGGTGATCTATACAGAAAATAATAAACCTTTGAGCAATGATTTGCAGCGTTTTTTTTTTGAAACTTCATGATTTTCCCCAAGGATCTCAAATATAACCACACGATCTATGAAGAGTGTAAAAAAGAGTCCATTCATGCAGCATGAATTAATGAGCGAATTTTCTAAGAAATCATTCAGTTGAAGGTGTGGTTAAGAAAAGGAAAAATGGTGTTGCAATTTCTTTTAGAAAGTTTCTTTTTACACGATTCTTGGTTTTTTTCGATTATATAGCATATATAATATAGCATACCAACATACTGTATGCACCGGGTATGCTTTGATGATGTCAGGAGTCGATATTCATGTTCTACTCGTCTCTACGATCAATAACTAGAAAGTTATGATCATAATTGAATCAGTCGTTTCAGAAACCCTACATGTCCAAAAAATCTATTTTCGTTTTTTTGCGGTTTTCGATTTTTTTTAGGTAGACCTACACATTGCAACAGAAACCCGATTTGTCCGAACCTTCTAAATTACTTTAAAAGTTGGTCGAAGTTGAAGGAACAAACAGAAACCCGTCATGTCCAGGACAAGACGGGTTTCTGCGTGTTCTCAGAAGTATCTCACGGAGCGCACGTGCGTTTCCACCCCGCACCATCCGACCGCTGCTATATCATTCCTCACGCGTCAGGCGGTTGTTATTAGGTGGTTGTTATCAGTTTTCGGCATTTTGCTTGTGCACCATTGCAGTTTTCGGTTGTTTTTCGTAATTTATAGACATTATGGAAACAGTACCTCAACCTTCTACGTCAGATCATGTTTCTCTGAACCAAAGTAAACGTAAAAAAGGTGTTAAAGGAAAACTTTATTCATTCGAAGTTATCAAAAAAGCACGCACGGAAGGGCGTCCCTATACGAGCAGTAGTGGCGAGGAGATTCCGGGGAAGAAGATTGGAGCTGACTGCAAGTAAGTAGAGAGCAATGTTTATGTTATGATTATTGTTGTTCTGTATTATAAGTCAGTAGGTACCTATTGCTGTGAGGCGAAAATTAAGTTATTCTGACGTGTAAGATACCTGTCTATCTATAAAACGGGTCTATCTATAAACTCCATGTTTGCAATACTTACTGTGTTTTGAAATAGGTATTTAATATATGAAAAATAAAGTTCTTGAAAAAAGTGTAATATTGTAACCCTGTTTTGAATATTCCGACACAAAATAAACAGTTTGTGACTGATTTCACGAGATTTTGATTTATATTGCATTTTATTTCCAAAAAAAAAAGTTTTCAGTGAATTTTTGGTGGTGGTGTCAGCAGAAACCCGACATGTCCAAATTAAATTCAATATTTAGGGTACTTTCTCATCAGTGTAAAAAATTTCCAAAAGCAGAGCTAATTCAAAGCACTAGATAAACCCGAAAATCATAAAGAGTCCCCAAAAAAATGAACAGTATCAAACTGAAATGTTTTTTTCGTTTTTCCAAAAATTTGATTTTTTGGACATGTAGGGTTTCTGAAACGACTGATTCAATTTGACTGATCAAAATTCAAGAAGAATGTGCAGTTTTTCCATGAAAAAGTTAATAGTTCTCTAATTTGTTGCAATAATTGTCCTTAATTATTAAGGAAACACTTGAGAGTGGCACTATTCAGATTTCAAGAAGTTTAGTTTTGGAAGGACCAAACCACCGTTTTATTCCATAAAAGGTTCCTGCAAAATTTTAAAAAGTATCCTATTCAGATTACTTACAGTAAATAAAAAAGTACATTCATGCAGCATGAATTAATTGAAACATCTTCATGCGTTGAATCAAAAGTCCACTTTTTGGATTTTTTCGAAATGATACCACAATATGTGGTATTAACATGATAATATTAATAATTAATAATGATAATATTAATAAAGATTAATAATCATATTAAAATGGTATTAATATGATAGTATTTTGTGTTTGGGAAGGTAGTAATGAACCACTCATGTAACACACGAATCTATGTTGAAATATGGCACTTACCCTAATGAGGTTCAATAATCATACAGGCAGAAGATTAAAAAGTTTTAATTAATACAAATTGGTGTCTTAAGTAGGTAGCAATGACGTCATGAAAGTTAGAAAGTGAGACAGTAAAATTTTCATTTTACTAGAGCATCAGAACATTAGAGGTTTTGATCAGAAACCTTTAAAAATCCACGTACCGTTCATCAGAAATTTATATCCCAATTTTTCCACCAAATTGATTGAAGGTGTATTTCCAGGGACTATATTCAAAAACACGTGGTCACCTCTTCTCGCGATTTCTTTGCTGATCGCTTTTACTACTGTTGCCGCGTATCCTTTTTTCTTATGATGGTCTTTCGTCTGCAGCACTCCGATCGCACCGTAGAACCAATGTAGCGCCCAAGACATCAGCTCGTTGGTTTCCGAATCAAATAGCCCTATCCCGAAGTTGACTCGAATCATAGTTGATATGAGGGTGAGGGAGCCATCATATTTATGAGGCCAAATATCGTCGACCTCCTTGGCGTGTGATTCGTTCAAGAATGAGACGTATGTTCCAGGAGGAGCCCTGAAAAATGGAATAATGGAAAAATGGTAATTTATTGATTAATTAGTAATAAAAGGAATTACACTAATTTTTGAAATGATCAGTTCGGTACCTACCTAGTTATTAACGGAAAATAATGATTGAAACAAACGAGGATGACTCATTTTATATGTGCTTGAGTTGTGGCGGGGGGGGGGGGGGGTGGCTAGCTCTTCTCCTGATCATTTTTATTATTTATGATATTTTTCAGCGATTTTTGATCAAACTGGCACCATTTTTTTCGACAATTCAAATTCTATAAAAATTTTATATTTTATCGTATTTTACATGTAATTTGATTGTTGTCTTAGAAGTTTGGAATTTATTGAATTATTGAAGAAAAAAACAGATATTTAGGTAGGTAAGTACCTACCTAACTCTGCCTACTATTACAGGCACGTGGGGCTCATAATGAATAAAGATGAAAATTGACTAGATTTCCTGGAAACTTAGACAAAACCGCACTCACCAACAATTAATAGTATTATCTGTGATTTCCGATAATTGGCTAGTAGGTAGTTTCGTCACGCTGGACTGGAGGTTGATACCCAGGTGAGAGAATTAAAGAATGCCTACTTATCTTAGGAGAGAGCGAATTTTTATCCAACTTTCATTGTGTTGGAAGGTGTGTGGATTGTGTTGTACCTACTACGCATGCGCAAATATAAACTCTGCCGAATCTCTGTCAGTTCATGTTTAATAATTGCCTACCTAAATATTTCTAAATGTTTTTAGAAATAGCACCGATATTTTGCGTCGGCCTTTTTTGAGATGTAGGAGTAGGATACTGAAGTATATTAAGTACCTACCTACTTGGGTACGGATCCTCGAAATACCAAAAGTATGTCCGAAAATTTTGAGTGCTATCGGATCGGAGGTTTAAAAGAAACCTTCTCTAAAATCAAAATTTCTACTAGCGTTTTACTTTTTACACCTTTTAAGAACAATTTCGGTTTCGTGTCTGTCTGTCAGTGTGTTTGTCATGAAATCCTTGTAACGGGCAAAACTATACAAAGTTATTGACCGATTTCAATAACATTGTAAGGGATTGTGCGAGTTGGCGTGTAGATGGTCCTCTATAGAAATCATCGGCCCCTGATGGATAGTAACCGGTGCTCATGCGCAAAAGTAAAAATCTTTTAACTGCCATAGCTCCTACATTTATCACTAGGGATCGGATTCTTATGTTTTTACATATTCTTTTCTGGACAATATATTGGCAATATTGAAGAAGAAGTGTTAAAATAAGCAACTTTTGAACCGGTTAAGCCTACTTTTATTTTACATATTTTCACTTATTTTGCTGTAAATACATATTTACAAATATCTAAATGGAAAACCACTTTTTTCTCATTTTGAGCAGTTTTTTAAATAGTTTTGTGGAAGATTTCCTCGTATGAAAGATGATGATTTGTCGAGAGTCCACAGATGGTTGTCATAGCTGAGAATCACGGATCAAGGGCTGTGAACCACAGTCAAGGCCCCTCACCCATTTTTAGCCTGTGTTTTTGTTCTGACATCGATAGAAGTGGGTGGGAATCATATGAAGTTCCATTTAATTGTTGTGAGGCGTCGATCTTATTACGATCTTTTCTGGTTTAGTTTCTTGGTTTTTTTGGATTAATTTTTGGTTTGGAGTGCGATTTTTTATTTTGTGAAAAAAACCTGGACGGAATAGGCCCTTCGGGCCTCACCTTACTGCTTAGAGCCTTTGGCTAAAATTCAACATGGAACACACTTCAGCAGCGCTTTTCGGCGGAGTAGGGGTGGGATGGAGAATAACTCCCGCGTGACACTTTTGTTAGTCCAAGGCTACAGCATGTTCCATGCCCAAATGAAATCTCAAACAGACAATTGATCGTTAAATAACTGCACGGTATGGAGGGGGGGGGGGGGTTGACTGACCATACGTACTATTGCGGATATTCTCAAAGGATTTGAAATTTCCAGAGATTATGCTGCCTTCACTCCCAACGAGATCACCGCCTTCAAGAACGAACTGACAACTTCTGTGGATTGAATGGTCATCCAGTAGGTACAAGGCGAACATTCGAAGTTCCTTGTCGTGGCCAATAATTTCCATGATTTCCTTCTTTTGCAAATAACCATTTTTTTTTGTGAACAACTTCGTTTTGAGCTTATAGGTAAACATTTTTGAAAATATTTCAACATTCTTACATACCGTATATAATACAAAAATAAATACGTATATGTTGAATATTTTGCATTTTTAAATACATAAAATCCGATCCCTATTTATCTCCCAAATATGTTGATGAAATTTTCAGGGATTGTGAGGGTTGGCGTGAAGATAACCCGCTATGAGGGTGGTGGAAGGGGCTTGGAGATTGACTGCCAAGCATCGGATCATCTATACACTCGAGTTATGGATAAGAGGAAACTATGTGCCACACCCACTTGGCTGACTTTTTATTAATCAGCCCGGACAGTTACATAGGTAGACATGAACGGAATGGACAAACAGTCAAACTAAAGGTCAAATGGATCGAGTTTTTTTAATTTGTTGACTTTAATCAGGATATTGATGAACCTAACCAAAACTCGTAGTTTTTTCTCATTGTTGTAAAATACAGTGGAACCTGAATAAAGTCGAGCTGAAGGGACCAGCTTTTGAGTTCTACGCGGAGGCACCTCACTCAGCCAGCGTAGTTAGTCATATTAGATTTAAACCACTCATTATGGTCAAAGAAAACAGAACAAAATTTGTTCAAATTGAACAAATTAAATGAATTTCAAATGAAACAAAATTGAATGAATTTCATTTAATGAATAAAGACATCGGAGATTGAATTCATCATGTAATTTTGTTGAAGGTGGTAGGTTGAGGGGGATATGTAATGCGGCTATATCCTTATGATTTTTATTAGTAGTCGAGCGCACTTTCGCTTATATAGGTAAGCATCATCAGGACTCTGTGGGAGAGTAGCAGTTAACACTAAAAAAGGTCTTTACAGAAGGTACTAATATTGGGTTTGTCTAAGTTGAGGTACTTATTGTTAAATTAGGTGTTGAAAAATGTGTTGTAGGGACTTACTTTGATATTTGTTAGGTAGTGGGCACATCCCTAGTGTGGCACACTTTTTGAGATCCATATTTTCTGGTCTTAGCGGACATTTTGACAGGCTATTGCTTCAACCTACCTACTTCAACCGAAGACAGGCCCGACACACATGATGTCATTTTGTTGATATTGGGAAATGTCAAGAAGCAAGACTAGATACACTAGAGTAAAGAACAGAACATTGCTGGACATTCCTCCTATTGTTGCAGTTTGGACTGAAGACACATTACGTCTATTTAATAATTACTGTAGCAATTGTGCTTAAAAGGACAGGGCAGCTGCACAACAACACAGAGCAACAGAGTAGGAGATCCCCAGGTTGCCTTCACGGTTACGTACCCACATGCAGACGCTATGGCAGTTGAGATTTTCATTAATAGAGGAAGTCCTAGATAGAAACAAATCCCGCTGATAACGTCTCGTTGTCCCAATCAAAGAGATTTTGAGTCCCTAGAGAGAGAAATGAAGGCTTCCCTGCACGAGTATGACAATGATCCAACCATACTGATAATATTACATTAGGTACTCCTTATGTAATAATGCTGTAGAACTCACTGGATGATCCAATTTTTCGCCACCTCTTTTTCTATCCAGTAAACTCTGTCTGGATCGCTGTACCAAGTGCCCTCTTCCATCAGATCACTGAGGATTGGGAGTACAGCGTTTCTAGTTTCGGGTGTCAATCCAGTCATGAGTATTAATGGATTGTGCCAAGGGACCTGCTGATTCGACGTTCTCAGCGAATTCCGGATAAGTTCGTCATCGTCCGACCTATGAGACCACTTGTGAATCGTGCCTTGGAAGTCCGATAGCTAAAACGAGAGTTTCGTTTATAATATTTACCTCTCTCTCAAGGGCAGTTTTGGGGGATTTTATGTATTCAGAGGTCAGGAAAGAGGATTAACATGGAAAAACTGAGAGGGAAGGTATAAGGACAAACAGCCATTGAGGCAAGCAGGAGAGGAGCTCCACATACATTAAGAAGATATCAAACCACGGAAACCACTCCTCGCATTCTACTCTGATTCATTTTAGCCTAGCCTTGAGAATCATTCTTCTAAACATACTTGTGAAACAGTTACAATGATTCGTTACAGTGTTATTGATAGTCTTTCGTTTAATTTTGACTGATCGTTTTATGAAGGCAACATCAATTTAATTACAAACCACGTTTCATGTATCATTAAATGATTACGAAATTTTCGTAATTAGTACTCAAATTTTATCAAATTAAGGAGGTACATTATTTTCAATAAATGATTGTTATGCTACATACATTATTATATTACTATGATACACAATTTTTCTATTTAAAATAATTAATTTATTTCGTTGTCAGTAATGTATTAATATATATAAAGGTTAAAGGTAAGTAGGCATCTTATGTAAACCCTCTGTAATTTTGGTTAATTATTTTCAATAACGAACCTTTGGAATTGACCATGAAACATTTTTTTTAACCCCCCCCCCCTCAAAATTTGTTGGTTTACGTTTCATGGTACTTAGAATCCAAAAATCTAATACAAATTTGGCCGTCCGTCCGCCGTACGCGGCACTTTTCTCACTTAGCATTGACCGATTTCGATGAAATTTGGTATGTAGGCTCCATTTGGGGTCTAGATGGGCCCCGAAGATGTTGGTTGATGTAGGTCACTTCTAAGGGTTGAAAAATAAGGTTTGAAATTTTGAAAACGCCCTAACTCAAAAAATTTTGATATAAAGGTGTTGTTTTTCCATCAATTTAAGATAGTATAGAATTTCTAGAATTTTTGAACCTCGCGAAGCCCTGTAGGACAGACCGTTCGTTCCCTACGAGAATTTAAGGGTTGGACGTACGATAAATCAGAAACACGAGTGTGAATCGCAAGAGAGGCCTAATCTCCGTTCAAATTTTAGCTGATTGAAATGCGATCGATGTTTTTCTTCAAGTTGGTTGATTGGTGGCTTTGTAGACGAATGATATATATAGAAAAATAATAAACCATTGTGTAATGATTTGCAGCGTTTTTTAAATAACTCCCCTCAAAGGAAGTGGAGTCACGTTGAAAGAAACTCGAAAACCATCTAAATACTGAGCCAAAATGCTGCAAATTATTACACAATAGTTCATTATTTAACTGTACAGATCACCCGTCTACATAGAATTTCAATGTCTCATAGAGGGGGTTTTACCATTTTTTCTTGCTCGGTTCCAAAGGTTCATCATTAAAAATAATAAACCAAAAAAGAAAATAAAAAAAATTGGTAATACTCGTATATAATTGGGAAGACGCCTAGGACTACCCAACGCCGGCTCTAGGCATTTTAGAAGTTGAGGAAGGCAGAAAAGAAAGTGCCTGAGGACGGGAATGGTGATACTACGGAGCCCTTCTGCAGAGATCCCTTGCTCGAGTTACTCCGTGGCACTTTTTCCACACCACATTCCTGCCATGACAGGAGGCCTTAATGTTATTGGCTGCTACTCCTAACGCAGATTACATAAGTAGACCTTTCATTTCTACTTAAGTTTCCACAGACACATTATTATTTTTTGTTATAATTATCATTACAAGAATCAAATGCATTGAAGGCAGTAGAAGTTACAAATCCAATCTAGTTTTTTTTAACATATTAAACATCGGAATTAATTATAGGACAACGGACACCATAAAACCTTTCTGTTTAGTGCCTGGGCATTTCACATTATTGAATTATTCAATTACACGAAGCGTCCATAATTCTGTGAAGTAAGAAGAGCGGGTTGATAGTCTTTAATTTCAAACTTATTGGTTTTAACATAAAGTAATTAACTCTAATCGTATCTGTACTAATAAGCAATGTCAAAGTAATATCAAGTAATATCAAATTAATTTGTGATTGAGGAATTGATTGTGAGGAATTAAATTCTGACACCCTGTTGAATGGACATATTATTTTATTATACATATTATCACAAATTAATTTGATATTACTTATTACACACCACATTCTATAAGTTCTATTACATAATAAGTTCTATTACATAATAAGTTCTATTACATAATAAGTTCTATTACATAATAAGTTCTATTACATAATAAGTTCTATTACATAATTATAAGTTCTATTACACTTATAAATTTTAGAATGTATTGCAGTTCAGTAATTTTACGCTGATTAGTTCAATCCCTACAGGCATAAGAATTTCAGATGTTTGCAATCGTCGTAGCTCACGTCCACTTGACTCCTTTGAAAATCCACGTGCTTTTGAACGCGAAACTGTAGTTTAATTTCTCCACCATAGCCTTAGATGCGTTGTTGCCCGGTATGACGTTCAAATGAGTGTCTTCTCCTCTTTTCGCAAGTTCTTGCGTGGCCGCTCTCAACACTATTGATCCATACCCGTTCCTCTTGTGATGTTCTTTCGTCTGGAGCGCTCCTAGGCCTCCGTAGAAGAAGTGGAGTGTCCAAGCCATCAGTTCGTCGGATTTAGAATCGAAAAGCCCGATACCGAAGTTGAATCGTGTAATAGCCTCAATCACAAGTTCGGAATTTTCATGACGATGAGGCCAAACTTCGTTAATTTCTCTCGCATGAGCTTCAGTCAACTTTCCTAAATAAGTACCGTGAGGTGGTCTGTAAAACATCATTCCATGACTTTCCACGTGTTCATGCTAATGTGAGTAGAATAAGCAAACAAAAAAGAAGGCAGGCAGTTCAGCTTCAAAACCAACGACTAATCATATTCGTAACGATCAATGTGGCTACAATATTTCGGTTGGGCTTGAAATTCTTAGGGGACGTTTCGGACATAACCCGCTGAATGCTTGAATACGGGTCAAGAAGTATTGCTATTACTGATCTATTCGCGATGAAATGAATTAAACATTATGTCGCTCCAGTATAATAAGTACGAACTTGAGCAAAATCGGGACACTACATCGTGAGAAGCGCCTAGGCTAGGGGTCTCAGTCGGTCGAAGTTCGTTCCTCCTTCCGGGTCAGTATTTCGCCAAATCGAAGGCGCAAAAACTTGAAAAGTAGTACCTAAATATGAAATTTTAAAGTATTTTAGAAATTCATTAGTGCAGCAGTCTAGGGAGTTGAATAACTGAAATATTGCCATTGGAATCATCAAAGTAGAACAATAATTGCTAGACAAGTAAGGGAAAACCGTTAATTCAGTTATGTTTTCCCCATAAAATGTAGCTAAACTTGAAATTTTCAAGGATTTTAGAATTTCATTAGTGCACGGCCCTAGGAAATTCGAAAAACTGAAAGATTGCCGCTGGAATCATCAAAATCGAACAATCATTGCCATAAAAATATGGGAAAAACATGAAAAACCCGTTAATTCAGTAGTTTTCCCAGTTTTTCTCTGGCAATTATTGTTTGATTTTGATGATTCCGGCGGCAATATTTCCAGTTTTTCAATTCCCTAGGGCCGTGCACTAATGGAATTTCTAAAATCCTTTAAAATTTCAAATTTAGGTACAACCCCTTCAATTTCAAGAAATACTAAGGAACGAACGGAGACTTGACTGAGACCCCTTAAAGTAGCCCTAGCGATGCTGAATAAATGGGAGAACTGTCTGGATATCCCTAGCAATTACTGAAAATTACGTCTAAATTGGGCTGTTGGTGTAATTTTGCTCGGGATGAAGAATCCCCCACAGATAGATCGACAGAATGCAAGCCCTCAGATGCAAAGCCGTTTGCCACGAAATCATGTTGTTCTGTGAGGAAGCTGTACTGCTCGCCCAACTTGGCGGCCTTGTTTGGATTTTTGCACAAACAATGTAGGAAGGGTGAGAGAAATAAATACGTGGTTTAGTTATGAGACGGTCCACTACAGTACATTGGATGATTAGTTGATTACAAGGTTAAATGGCCCTCTACACCAACCGATTTCTCATTCTAACGAATGAAGACGCAATGAATCACAAGAACAACACAGCACAAAATAATCACAGCACTCATTACGCTACTGAAAACTAGAAAAGAGAAAACTTCTGCAACGCCGAAAAATTTAATTTCTGGATGTTTTTTTCTCGTTTGCCGAACAATAGTTCAAAGTTTCAAAGAACTTATCAAGGAACTTATCTACAGACTGCTTGTGAATAGCGACAGTGGGAGGTTCAAGAGGAAAATACCATGATAATTTGGAAAGAGAACAAAAGAGACTAAGAGAATCAGTAATACATTAAATAATATGGTAGGTAATAGAAAAAGTCAATAAACAGTATCCTATGGATTAGATTGATCAATATAATCAAGTTTACTTACGTACGTGTGGTTTTGCAATTTGTCGTTTTTGGACTTTCATGTATTCAAAGTTCCCATGTTTGCGCATGCGCAGTCGATAATGTTGCTAAATTCAGACAAAACTAAATTGGAACTATCTACGACCAAGAATCTCGTTTGACAATAATTATTTTCGGATGTCACTAGATGGTAACTTTGTATGAAAAGGACGATTGTGAAGTAAAAAAATAATTTAGGAATTCTTAGAAAAAGTGGAATTCCTTGGGCAATATAAAATTTTACTCCACTAGAAAAACACCACCAGAGATCTGGCAATATCAAATTTTACTTATCTCAACCCACTTGAGAGGTGAGGAAATTGATGGAATTGGCCGAAAGCCGTACACCACCAGAGATCTTGCAATATCAAATTTTACTTATCTCAACCCACTTGAGAGGTGAGGAAAGTGATGGAATCGGCCGAAAGCCGTACACCACCAGAGATGGGTCAAAGCGACATCTGATCAATTTTCTCCACGTTTTAGGAAGTTTTTCTCTGACATTTTTTAGTGTTTTCGGGCGAAGAACAAAAAAATAATGTAATAAGTTGGATTACACTTTGAGTTGAGTAAAACCGACCCTAGTGTTGAAGTAGTAAACAGTAGTGAATAGTTCTGTAGTGATACAGAACTATTTTGCTAAGTTTGACATGTCTCGGCATGTCTTAGGCATTTTACAGTTGATATTTACAGGTGAACTTGCCATAATTCATATCTACTCATGAAAGTACGATATCATAAATCGAAAATTGAATCAATCAATCGTAGAAATCTAAGAACTTTAATTTTCCTTCGAGGTTTATTTCGAAGGTTTTTTGAATAATTTCTGTTCTAAATTAAAGTTCTGAAAAATCGAAAAAAGCGGTAGACGTCCACTTAGGGGCTGATACGTGCAAGTACACAGTATAATATTGTATCCGTTACTTTTCGGATCATCTTGTATTGTCTGGTTCGTGGGTTTTACACTGTAAGGAGAAAACATTAACAAATCAGGGCCACCAAAATACCAGAGTAGACATTTTTTCCACACAGAGGGTTCTCTTTAGAGGGTTAAATATTGGTGAATTTTATAAAATACCCATGGAGAGGACAAAGAGTTGTAGCATACTCGTCATTCTCGTCGCACGTATTAGAAGTTACTCTCTATTCCTTTTCACACTAATATTGATATTCGAATGTTATTCAATGTGTTGACGTTTACTTAACAATGGGTAATTGGGTATTGATTATGTTACTCAAAATTTCGTACCTTATTCCAAATTTTTAGTAGGATAAGGTTGAGTGGACAACGAATATTGATTACTTTATCCCAAATTTCTTTAGCCGGCTCCACACATACGGCATTCGTTGAGAACAGAGCAACTAGGGGAATAACGAGCTACTCGCCTTTGCCGATGATGTTATCCTACTCGCAGAAACCCGTGAGGGCTTGCAGATCGCCCTCAATGCATTTGCTAAGCAGCTAGCCAGGTGTGGACTTGTGGTTAACCCCGATAAGTGTGGGTCGGTCTCCTTGGTCCCGTCAGGTCGCCAGCATAAGGTGAAAGTTGTGGATGGGGGTTTTGTCGTAGGACAATCCCCCATTCCATCTCGATCCGTGCTGGAGGTTTGGCGGTACCTTGGAGTCGACTTCATGGGGGTGGCCACCATTACTACCAGCCGTGTGGACCTTGGTAGAGCGCTAGCTCGCGTTACCAAGGCTCCATTGAAGCCACAGCAGAAGCTGCGCCTCCTCCGCACGTACTTACTGCCAAAGCTAACCTATGGGTTAGTCTTTGGCAGGCTTACGGCGGGGAGGCTGCAGCAATTAGATCGAGAAGTTCGCTCTGCTGTGCGCTCTTGGCTGAAGTTCCCTCCTGGTGTCCCAAGTGCCTATTTTCACGCACCGGTCAAATCCGGTGGGCTTGGCATTGTGTCTCTCTCGGCATGTATCCCTTCACTGCGCCGCCGGCGCCTGCTAGCCCTTCAGGGGTCGAGCTGGGAGGTCGCCCGTGCGGCTGCTGATCTTGATTTTGTCAGGCAGCAGTTAGCATGGTGCGACCGAGCAACACCATCTGCTCCAAAACCCAGTTCGTCTGCTGAGTTCGCTGCTGCGCTGCATGAATCGGTGGATGGTAAAGAACTCCGACAGTGCTCCGAAAGCCTTGTCTCATCCCAATGGGTAGATTGGGCTTCGGAGGGCATTGGGGCCCGCGACTACCGACACTTTCACGCCATCCGCGTGGCATCTTTGCCAACTGCGGTGCGGTGTTCGAGAGGTAGTCGCGGGACAACGCTACCCCTTTGCCGTGCCTGTCGGAGTGGAAATGAACACCTGTATCATGTGGTGCAGCAGTGTCCACGAACTCATGGGGGCCGCATCCTACGTCATGATGCGGTCGCCAAGCAGATAGCAGGTGCATTGTCATCTAGCGGCTGGGATGTTGAGAGAGAGAGATTGTATCACATGCCAAGTGACCAGGGTAAGAAGCCCGACATTGTTGCTGTCAAGCCCGACCAGTCTTGCATTATCCTGGATGTCCAAGTTGTCAATGGCAGCTTGGACATGGAGCAGACTTGGCGGGCCAAGATAAGGAAATATGACACAAATGATTTACGGCAAGCAGTGTCGGAGCTAAAAGGAGTGGCACCCAACAACATCAGGGTGATGGCTGCAACCTTGTCGTGGCGCGGTGTGTGGTGCGGGAAAAGTGCCACGGAGTTGCGCGAGTTGGGCATCTCAGTAGGCGTACTCCGTGGTATCACCACCCGTGTCCTGCTCGGCTCATATTTGAACTGGTGGTCGTTTTATAGAGGCACTTCCCTTCATCCTTCTCTCCCACCCCCACCTTCCTCATCTTCCCTCATCCCTAGGGCCGGCGTCGGGTGAGTCCTGGGCGTCCTCCCCATTATTTTATTTATTTATTTATTTTATTTTTATGGCGTGCCCCCTCCGTCAAAAAAGACATTTTGTCTTTGAGGGGAGATTTAGAAAAAAAAAAAAAAAAAAAAAAAAAAAAAAATACTCGGCGAGAGGCGAGCTCATTGCTCCACACATTCGGTGTTCGTCCCGCGCTGTGCTCGCCATGGGAGAGATGAACAACTCGGAGTTGCTACATCAGCTTGTAATCCATAACAATCAACACGTGCGAGGCGATCAAAGGAGAGATCAATTTATTCAGGGAAATGTAAACTTCGGGAACACTCACTTCCTGAAAAACAGGGAATCCCCATTTTCAAGGGATCGATAATACATCACGCCTCCGAGTGGGATGGGCAGTACAGGTTTCCATAAAAACGCACCAACCAGTGAGATTGTTATTTGATCCAAATTCCTAAATGAACCCATTTTTTTATTTTCTGGGTCTCCATACTTGGTTGCATCGATTACGATTAAAAGGAACTTCGTATCAATGACGCTTCCCATAGAAAAACCAGGTTGAAATTTCCGATGTCTTTTGAAAGGGGATATGTGAGCCATCTACACGTCAACCTGCACAGTATCTGAATATTGTTGCAAAATGTAGAAGTTATGGCTGTTATAAGGATTTCACGTATACGCATGCGCATAAGATTTGAATTTGGGGGCCATAATTTTCATAGGGGACCATCATCATCACAACTCGCAAAATTCCTGAAAATTTTATCCAAATCAAATGGGAAATATAGAAATCATGGCCGTGGCAAGGATTTCACGTTTGCGCATGTGCAGCGGCTTCTATCAGTCCGGGGGTGATGATTTTCATAGGGGACATCTACACCCCCACCCGCACAATCTCTGAAAATTTCATCAAAATCGGATGAGCAATGTAGAAATCATGACTGTGGAAAGGATTTCATCAGACAGACAGACACGGAACCAAAATTGTTCAGGAAGGTCTGAAACGTAAAACGCGAGTGGAAATTTTGATTTTGGTTGATTGGATTTTAATTTTGAATAAACTGATGATATACATATTTTATGTTATGATGTTTTATGTACATATTTTCATCAAAATATGTTTCGTTCAATGAATAAAGCTGTTTATTTAAATGATTTCAGTCCTGAAAACGCTGCAAATCATTGCTCAAAGGTTTATTATTTTCTGTACAGATCACCCTTCTGTATAGATCACTGGTTCTCCATCAATAGCACCTACCACCATCTGTATTCTCCCTTGACCTTCCCTCTCAAATTTCAGCTTCCTGCGTTCAATAGGATTGAAAATGGCTTCGGAGCTCACTCAGCTGATCAGTGATCTGAGGAGTGAAGAAGATCTCCTCGAATGCTGGAGACGCCTGGAAGATCACTTCCATTCAATAAGATTGAAAATGGCTTTGGAACTCACTCAGCTGAACAGTGATCTGAGGAGTGAAGAAGATCTCCTCGAATGCTGGAGACGCCTGGAAGAGCACTTCCATTCAATAGGATTGAAATTGGCTTTGGAGCTCACTCAGCTGATCAGTGATCTGAGGAGTGAAGAAGATCTCCTCGAATGCTAGAGCACTTCCATTCAATAGGATTGAAAATGGCTTCGGAGCTCACTCAGCTGATCAGTGATCTGAAGAGTGAAGAAGCCTTTAAGCAATGATTTGCAGCGTTTTTTACCCACCAACATTTTTTTTACCTACCAACTTTTTTTTACCTACCAGCTAGGTACTACCTACCACACCATACTGTCTTCACACCTTCACAATCAAGTTTATTAGAAAGAACTAAACGCTTCACACTCGATTGGAAAAATAGAAAGCTTAACATGGAAATTTGATTACTGGTTACGCAGAAGGCAAAACTGTATACAAATCGAAGAAATGAACAGCGATCGCATTTTAGTCCGATAAAATTTGAATGGAGATTAGACCTCTTTTTGCGATTCACACTCATGATTCTGTTTTATCGAAGGAAAACCTTCAAGTACTCGTAGGGACCGAACGGTTTGTCCTACAGAGCTCCGGGTGGTCTCAAAAATTTTTAAAAATTCAATACTATTTAAAATTGGAGAAAAAACGATACCTTTATTTCGAGAGTTTTCGAATTTTTTTATTCGTTTTTCTGATTCGTTTTTCTACGTACCTTGAAACGTAAAACATCGAATTTTGAGGGGGGGTTAAATTTTTTTTTTCTTGCTCGATTCCAAAGGCTTATTATTGAAAATAATAAACCAAAATCGATTTTTTTTGAAAGGGGCTATGTGAGAGCATTTCAAATTGCAATTTGATACACTTCCCCTTGCTGAAAAAATCTGAAACATTCTGGAGGATTGTAGAGTCCCTATTTAACTGTATTGGAATATTTCAAAAAATGAGAAGTTTTGATCGTTTTGACGACTTGGGACAGTTTTTTGCGTTTTCCCGAAAGTTTCACAAATGACACATAACCCCTTAAAAAAACGGGTTCAAATAGGGAACCTTGCGATATGCAAAACTTTGGCAACATTTCAATTAGATACCTTCAGCAAGTGTCGGGAGGCTCCAGTTGTCCCAGAAAAATGCCCCGACGAGCAGCCCGCTCGCACGTGTGGAGCGGGGCAGATGCTCGCTGCTTGGCTAATATTCGTCTCCTTTGAGGTGGGCAACAAACCGACTCAGACCGGAACATCCCCGAGCACCAATATTTGGCATTCGGCGAGCACCCAGCGCCCATCCACACCACTATGAAATCGGCGAGCATCGGCTCGGTGCTCGGCGAATGCCGAATGTCTGGAGCGGGCTTTACGTTAAGTACATACTCCAGATATTTTTCGTTGCCCCTAATGTTCAATACGTTGAAGGTTGAGTGGATAAGGTCTTCCAAATTTTTCTAAGAATGAAACTCGTACTTACCTAGTAAATACACGAATAACATGTTACTTTGGTATGGGTTGCATCAATACATACTTCAAAGCATATCGTGGAGGCGTCAATTGAACTAACCTACATCATACTGTCCAATAATTTGTTACATAATTAATAAACAAGTTGTAAAAGCTTTATAATACATTATGTACACGCAATAAAATGATATACTACGTAGAACATCTACTTGAGGACATTCATCAACACACATAAACGAATTCTGCATGAGTACTCACTCAATTGTCCATTGCAACGCATCTTCTTTTGGAACCCAGTATATTAAGTGACCTGGTTCTATAGACAGATTTTTATCTTTCCATATTTCTTGTAAGAATGGAACAACTGCTCTGTCAGTTTCTTCCGTAATTGCCGTAAATAAGCGTATTCCTTCACCAAGCCACGGGAGTTGATTCATAGAGTTACTCAAGACTTCTCGAATTATCACATCGTCATCTTCTTTGTTCGACCATTTATGTATCGAGCCCCTCAAATCTGCAAGCTGAATGTGTGAATTTGAAATTTCAAAGGATTTTAGAAATTCATTAGTGCACGGCCCAAGGGAATTGAAAAACTGAAATATTTGCCGCCGGAATCATCAAAATCGAAGAATAATTGCCAGAGAAAACGCTGCAAATTATTACACAATGGTTTATTATTTTTCTATATAGATCATTCGTCTGCAAAGCCACCAACCAACCAACATGAAGAAAAACATCGATCGCATTTCGGTCAGCTTGAATTTGAAGGGAGATTAGGCCTACATCAGCCAAAAGCTTCGGGGCACAACTAGACCCCAAATGGAGCTTAAATACTAATTTTCATCAAAATCGGTCAATGTTAACTGAGGAAAGCTCAGTACGACGGACGGACGGCCAAATTTTTGGATTCTACGTACCTTGAAACGTAAACCAACAAATTTCGTGGGTGGAGGGGGGGGGGGGGTTAAAAAACGTTTTCTTCTTGGTCAATTCCAAAGGTTCATAATTGAAAATACTAAAATCAAAATGGGAAAAACTACTGAATAAACGGGTTTTCCCATATTTTTCTGGCAAATATTGTTCGATTTAGATGATTCCAGCGGCAGTATTTCTGTTCACTAATGAATTTCTAAAATCCATTAAAATGTCAAATTTAGGTAAATTTTTAAAAGTTTTTGCGCCTTCAATTTCGTGAAATACTGACCTGGAATGAGAAACGAACGGCGACCGAGTGAAACCCCCTTAATCATTAAAGGTGCCAAGAAGCATGTTCTGTAAACCCCCTAACAATTCACGGCCTTGAAATTACCTGGGCCAAGGTGGAAAGTTAATTAGGAGCACATCAGTTGAGGTATCTTGGTAATTGTAGAAAAAATGGCAAGGCGAGGTAAACCTATAAAAATGCAGTCTCTCTTCATATTTTGAAACGTTTTATTTCACGTATTAAAACACAATTAGAGAATGAAACAGTAACTTGCTTCGAATTATTTATCCTATAACACTGAAAAAACACGTTTTTCGGCCCCTTTAGTTTTCACAAGACAATAAAACAATATTATCATCCTCGATAAAAACGTAAATTTTTACTTTCACTACGATAAAAAATAAAACTATAATTATGTAATAAATATTTCAAGCTTAAAAACTTGAAACTTGAAACGAAACTCGTAAAAATCATAAAATAATTGCTATACCACCACAATTTTCAACTAAACAAAGTTTTTTTCATGTTTAATAGATATGATAATTAATTTTACTCACGTTTGGTGGCGCGGAATAAAATACAATGAATTTTTTCCGGAAGTCACCGTTGATAGCCAGTATTTTCACCGACAACGTTGGGTCATCTACTCTCCACCTTTCGATCGATTTCAGGAATGACCAAGCCTGTAACATGATCGCGAACGTTCGATATTTGATGTTGGTGAGTAGGCCAAAATTAATGAGGCAAAAGTGGAAACGTAAATGAAAACAAGGAGACTCATAAATGCTAACATTACTTAAATATGTAAATCATACTTAAGGCGAAGTGTCTCCGATTTTCATTTTTACTGATCGAGTGTTTTTGATTGAGTATGTGAGTTATCTAAACCCCTTCAAATACGGTCTTCCGTATCTATCATAATAAATGAACTGAAAGCAAGATCTCCACGCTGACACCTAGGAATATAACGATGAGCTTTTGATGGGGCTCAAAAATATTTCCAGAAAGCATGGTACTCCTTAGGCCAAAATGTAAAAGTCCATTCATGCAGCAAGAATTAATGAGCGAATTTTCTAAGAAATCTTCCAGTTGAAGGTATGGTAAAAAAAGGAACAACGGTGATAAAATTTCTTTTAGAAAGGTTTTTTTTTTTACACGATTCTTGGTTTTTTGATTTTCAGTGTACCATACCAATATACTGTATGCACTGTGTATGCTTTGAAGATGTTAGGAGTCCATATTTATGTCATACTCGTCTCCACGAACTCATAGAGTACCCTCACGGCTACTGCATTTCTGGGTACATCAAATATACATTTTCATTATATATATATATATACATATACACATACGTTTCTTAATTGTTGGACAATTTTCATTTTTGAAAAACAGATTGATATCAGAAATTTTGTGCTGAATCCGAATATACCGTATATCACTATGATTGTGAAGGTAATGACCACAAAAAACGGGAAAACCTGTTTTATTGGACTTTTTTTGAAATTTGGACGACTTTGGATCGTCCAAAATTTCTGGCTAACGAACTTGACTTTCTGTTTGTTGTTACAAACATTTTGGCGAAAAAAAAAAAATACTCAAGTTATCGTGCGGAATGACATATGTATATATATATGTATATATATATATATACATATGATTTTTGGAAAAACTTCAGGGATCGTTTCAGAATGTTCCAAAACGGATTTCACTGAAAACATTTTTCGAAAAAGTCCATTCTAAAAATTTTGAGGCCGTTGCAATAGCTTCATTTTTTCCTTGAAAATTCGCTAAAATGAAAGAGGTGTGATACTAACTGCAGCTGAGGTGGCTCATATTTACTCGAACCTTTTTCCTACCGACTGCAGGGACTATTTCACGTTCTCCCGAGACCTCTGGTCGACATTCAGGCCTTCTTTACGGCCTCATTAATTTTACGACGATTCTACTAATGCCGATGAGGCAGTTACTAAATTTTGAATTCTGATGAGCGGATTGTGATTGTATGACCCTCCTTAAATTCCCTATTTGCGGGGTATTCCGACATTTAGCCTAGAACCCTGTTAATTTTGATTAATTTGTTAATTAGGTACCTAGTTACTCCAAATTAATTTTAAAAATTTCCAAACATGATTAACCACAAATTATCTATCAAAACCTACAAAACGGCCTTCGCAGATTTCAAATCCAAGTTTCCAGTCATGAGAAGATGGTAATTCAAAAAGTGATCATTTCAAGACGCTACTTGGCGGCGGATTTGGGAACTGAACCGGGAACTAAAACCGGGACACTTAGCCTTAAGTAATTTTTGTGAACCAAGAAGTCCCAGTTATACTATAAATTATGGTTAAATGTAAAATATAAAATACAAAAATATGTTTATTCAGCGTGAACACACTCGTGTCTAATCTTCAAGCGATCGAAATAATTTCCAATCAAAAGTTCATCCTAAAGTTTTTTTAACCTCTTGTTTTCGTGAGTATTTTAATTTGTTGATTGTCTTCGTGTTTTCCACCTTGTAAGACTAAAATGACCATAACTACCTTAATTTACCACGTAAATGTAAAAATAAGTGCACCGTAGGAAAGAGAGTTAAATTTCCCTTGTTCCTAATGCAGAACAAAAATACTTCAAGGTGATGCGATGCATGAAAAAAAAAAAAAAAAAAACGCTGCAAATTATTACACAATGGTTTATTATTTTTGATTTTTCTATATAGATCACTCGTCTGCAAAACCACCAACCATCCAACATGAAGAAAAACATCGATCGCATTTCGGTCAGCTTTAATTTGAACGGAGATTAGGCCTCTATTACACTCTATTCACACTCGTGTTTCTGATTTATCGTACGTCCAAACTTTAAATTCTCGTAGTGAGCGAACGTTTAGTCTTATAGAGCTCCGGCTGGTCTCAAAAAATTCTAAAAATTCTATAGAATCTTAAATTGAAGGAAAAACAATACCTTTACATCAACATTTTTTGAGTTAGGGCGTTTTCAAAATTTCAAAATTGATTTTGGAACCCTTAGAAGTGACCTACATCAACCAAAATCTTCGGAGCACAACTAGACCCCAGAAGGAGCCTATTTTCGATTCTACGTACCTTGAAACGTAAACCATCAAATTTTGAGGGGGTGTTGAATTTTTTTTTCTTGGTCGATTCCAAAGGTTCATTATTGAAAATAATAAACCAACAGCTCAAAGTGAAATTATTGTTTTGCACATATTCAAAGTCTCCTAGTTATATCATGAGTCCAGAAATTTTATTTTTTGTTATTCCAATACATTGTACTGAATGCTAGGTGGTTTTGTCTGCAGGGTGTCCCAGAATGAGGAATTTCACCGAATTCTGTTTGCATTTTTCCTGAATAGTTAATGGTGTGGGATAGATGAAAATCGGGTTGATTTAGGAAAATAAGTCATTTTTGGGAGACAATCAAAATTTATGATTTCAAAAAATAACCGGGAAAACGGACCTCTTCAACGTGAAGAGGGAATGCTCGCTGATTGGTTGTTCGGATCGCCGTCTCCTCCCCTTGTTGCCCGATGATACGACGAAATCGTGTTATCTAAGAGGAAAGTTATCAAACAAACACAGGGGAAACCTAATTTTCCCCATCTTGATTTTTATATTTTTTTCTTCAGTTTTTCGATTTCGATCTTTATTGGTTTTGTGAAATGTTGCATCTGAGGACTATAGATTTCACGATCTCAGCGCTTCAATACATTATATATGCAAAATTTTTCAAGGCAGAGTGGGATAAATGTACTCACATGGAGGCTATTGGGAAAATCTGATTTCAGTTCATCTAACAGAGGTTGATAATCCTCGGCAGGGATTTCTTTCAAGGTATCCTGCGGATCCATGACTCTATACAGCGAGTTGTTGAAATGAACGAGAAGAGTCAACTTAAGCACTGATTACAACGAAAGATTGGTAAGATGAAGTCGACTAAACCGACGTTTGTCGCGCCCCAGCTGGTTGGTGACTGAACTTGGTGCTCCAACTGCCTTCTTTTCTTGTAATCTGTCAAGGTCGACCACTCAACGCTTCCCCATTATCAACCAGCTGTCTGGCAGCCAACAAAACATCTTTGCACATAGGTTGGTCAACCTGTTCTACATCTAACGCAGGATTTAAATTCGTGTGACGGTCCCCTATGAATTTAATTGACATCGACCACTCAACGCTTCCCTATTATCAACCAGCTGTCTGGCAGCCAACAAAACATCTTTGCACATAGGTTGGTCAACCTGTTCTACATCTAACGCAGGATTTAAATTCGTGTGACGGTCCCCTATGAATTTAATTGACATCGACCACTCAACGCTTCCCTATTATCAACCAGCTGTCTGGCAGCCAACAAAACATCTTTGCACATAAGTTGGTCAACCTGTACCTACTACATCTAACGCAGGATTTCAATTCTTGCGACGGTCCCCTATAAATTTAATTGACATCGACCACTCAACGCTTCCCAATTAGCAACCAGTTGTCGTTGCAATAGCTTCTTTGTTCAAAAATTAGCTAATAAGCCATTTTCACATCAAGAATTTAGTGAGTCGGTTGTGTACTGTACTAGTATAGCTACACTGTCCAACCAACTTGAGAGACTTCGAAAAAAAAATAAGTAAAATAAAATAGCGTTTTATTGTTAAAGCCAAAAGAAAAAAATTTACGTATTTGATTATTTTTGTGTGTATAAATAACCTCCTCCTTCGCGCGCCTTCGGCGATTACCTCCTTGACCGACGTAAAGTTGGTCTGAAAATTGGGTTCTCGATGCATTTGTATTAACAATTTTGTGGTTTAATGATTTTTGAACAAATTTGGTTTTGGTCTGTATGACGAATAATAAGGTGTTGAGTGAGGCAAAACCAGCCTTTATCAAACTCACCATTGTGACATTTCTGACGCTAAAACTACCGTCAATCGGAAAATGATGAAAGATAGTACCGAGATAATAATCCTAACCAACAAATCCTTACTATTGATTTTGCACGTATGTTTGTAGAGCCGATTATTCGTGCAATGGATCAATGGTTAATCTTACATCAGTGCTTGACGATTTTGTTACTTGTCACCAATCCAAGTATCAGAAGAAACTATATAGTACCAGAAATTTTTTCTACGCTTGGGGTGGCTCAAAGATACGATAATTACAATGGAAGGTAGAACAGTGACAGTTTAAGGAGTTGGACGTGTTCTGAAGTTGGGATCAATACTGACTGCTGAAGCATATCTGGAAAATACGTACTTTAACTCTATGCATTTCACGATTATAACTATGGTAGACTTAGAATACCCGCATTTATTCGTAAATCCACTAGAAAAAATGAATACATAAAAAAATACCGCCAAGTGTAACTACTATGCATAGTAGTTAGTCTCAAAACATCAATCTCTAAGTACCTTCGAAATAGGATGGAAAATGTAGAGGTTATGGCTGTTACAAGGAATTCACGTTTGCGCATGCGCAGAAGCCACTGTAAATTTTAAGGCCTTGATTCTCATTGGAGACCATCTACAAAGTAATCCGCATAATCCCTGAAAATTTCATCGAAATCGGATAGAAAATGTGGAAGTTATGGCTGTTACAAGGAATTCACGTTCGCGCATGCGCAGCAGCTTCTATCAGTCCGGGGGTTATGATTTTCATCTACTATCTAATCCACATAATTCCTGAAAACTTCATCGAAATCCGATAGAAAATGTGGAAGTTATGGCTGTTATAAGGAATTCATGTTTGCGCCAGCGCAGCGGCTACTATCAGTCCGGGGATAATGATTTTCATAGGGGCCATCTACACGCCTACCCGCACAATCCCTGAATCGAAACCGGATGAGAATTGTAGAAGTTATGGCTGTGGTAAGGATTTCGTGACAGACAGACACGGAACCAAAATTGTTCAGAAAGGTCTGAAACGAAAAACGCGAGTGGAAATTTCGATTTTGGAGAACTTTTTTTTTCAACCTTTAAAAGTGAAAACAAAGCTTCCGCTACCTTGGTAGACTCGGAAGCAAAACTAAATTATTAATTTGATAATTTTTTGTGTGTAAAAAAATCGAGTTCTCGAAGTCAACATTTTTATTAACAATTTTGCATTTTTAAGATTTTTCAGAGTGAGGAGAGAGAATTTAAGAGTGAGGCCAAACAAACCTTTGTGACAATTCTGGCGCTAAATTTGATAGTATCGAAATAATAATACTAACCAACAATACCCTACAACTGATTTTGCATGTAAGTGAGTGATGTATAGCCGATTATTCGCACATTGTTATACTCTGGACGTCTGGACTTACATGATCAGTTAGAATTACTAATACGAGCTGCTTCATTGAAAAGACACGAGTACCTACTTGTCACCGATCGTATCAAAAGTACATTAAATAGGAATTGGATGTGCCCCGAAGTTGGGATCAATACTGACTGCTGAAGCAAATCCAGGAAATACGTTCGTTAATTTCATGGATAAAGCGAAATTCCTTTTCCGAGTCACCTTGCACAGCAACTGAGTTGAAGTAGTGGTCACAGAGCATGAAATTCGACCTAAAGACAATCGGACCAGAAAAAATTCGTGATTGCATTTCGTAAAACACTTGCCGTGTTTCCTCACAAGTAATTCTAAAAGGGCCTCGGACCTTGAGAGATCTAATTACAAAGCACGGATGTCCACGGGAAACTTTTTTCGGTGACCTATTGACCGCGACAAGTCGTGTCCATGCCGTGATAGGTAGTCTGGTAGTTGGAGTGGTGCAACAGCCTCGCCCCTCAAGCAGGACTTTTAAGTGTTAATCGAGTGAACTTGAAGGTCATTTCTGGGAACAGAGGCTTATCTGAATATAGCCTGTTCCGTTGATTGAGTTTTCACACATGTTCGGAGCTGACTGACCTGGGAAACATAAATATTAATTCTTATCCGGTCAGAGTTATTGAACGCAACACCCAGGTTACGTTCGGTCAAGCTAGTTTCACCCATGATAATAAATCAACTAGGCATAATTTGATGAAAACCATTTTTAGATCTTTTTCGGACTTCAGTGCAAAATCATGGCCTCTATCGAGACTTTCTTTATTCTTCTTTGTGGAAAATCTTCTTTGTAGTCAGAATTTGGTTCATTATTTATTAAAAATTGAAGTTTGTGTACAAGTGCGGTTTTTTAATAATTATTTTCCATATTAAACCTTTAGAATTGAGCAAGAAAAATGTAACCTCTCTAAAAATTTGGTGTTAACATTTCAAGTTATGTAGAATCCAAAATTCGAATATAAACATTTCTGTCCATTCGCACACGGCACATGGCCCATTTTCTATGGACCCTTTTGGATGAAAATTGGTGTATCGGCTCCATTTGGGGTCTCTTTGAAAAGTGGGGGTTGGAATCTCCAAAACGCCCGAGCTCGAAAATTTTTGATATAAATGTATTGTTGGTTCATTATTTTCCAAAATGAAACCTTGGAATCGACCAAGAAATTTTTGTTAACCCCCTAAAAATTTGTTGGTTCACGTTTCAAGGTACGTAGAATCCAAAAATTGAATAAAAGTTTGGCCCGCCGTCCACCGTACGCGGCACTTTCCCCATTTAGCATTGACCGATTTTGATGAAATTTGGTATATGGGCTCCATTTGGGGTTTAGTTGTTCCACGAAGATTTTGGTTGATGTAAGTCACTTCTAAGGGTTGAAAGTTAAGGTTTGAAATTTTGAAAACGCCCTAACTCAAAAAATGTTGATATAAAGGTATTGTTTTTCCATCAATTTAAGATAGTATTGCATTTTGGTTTATTATTTTCAATAATGAACGTTTGGAATCGACCAAGAAAAAAAATGTTTAAAACCCCCTCAAAATTTGTTGGTTTACTTTTCAAGGTAGTAGAATCCAAAACTCGAATAAAACTTATTTAAAAAAACGAGTATCTACACTGCATGCAGATAAATCTGTACATGGATAATATCAATATTATAAGACATAGAAAGAAGAATAAGAAATAAGAGAAATAAGAAGAAATAAGAAATAGATATCATAAGACTGATCAATGACCACTCAGGCGCCTTCAGCATTCTCCATTGACCCGCCCTCTCAAATTTCAGCTTCCTGCGTTCAACAGGAGAGGAAATGGCCTTGGAGCTCACTCAGCTGATCAGTGATCATCAACTTTGATGATGTGTAGAAGTATGTATCGATTGACCCTGCCTCTCAAATTTCAGCTTCCTGCGTTCAACAGCATCAGGGAAAACATGTTGCATTGTTTTGTGTGTCGAAAATTTTGGAATGACCCCCAGAACTAAGACATGTCCATGTCAAAATTTGGCCGTCCGTCCACCGCCCGCCGTACACCGTACGCGGCACTTTCCCCACTTCGCATTGACCAATTTTGATGAAATTTTGTATGTAGGTCACTTGGGGTCTAGTTGTGCCCCGAAAATTTTGGTTGATGTAAGTCACTTCTAAGGGTCAAAAACGCTGCAAATCATTGCTCAAAGGTTTATTATTTTCTGTATAAATCACCCTTCTGTATAGATCACTGGTTCTCCATCAATAGCACCTACCACCATCTGTATTCTCCCTTGACCTTCCCTCTCAAATTCCAGCTTCCTGCGTTCAAGAGGATTGAAAATGGCTTCGGAACTCACTCAGCTGATCAGTGATCTGAAGAGTGAAGAAGATCTCCTCGAATGCTGAAGACGCCTGGAAGAGCACTTCCATTCAATAGGATTGAAAATGGCTTCGGAGCTCACTCAGCTGATCAGTGATCTGAAGAGTGAAGAAGATCTTCTCGAATGCTGGAGACGCCTGGAAGAGCACTTCCATTCAATAGGAGTAAAAATGGCTTTGGAGCTCACTCAGCTAATCAGTGATCTGAAGAGTGAAGAAGATCTCCTCGAATGCTGGAGACGCCTGGAAGAGCACTCCATTCAATAGGATTGAAAATGGCTTCGGAGCTCACTCAGCTGATCAGTGATCTGAAGAGTGAAGAAGCCTTTCAGCAATGATTTGCAGCGTTTTTTACCCACCAACATTTTTTGTACCTACCAACTTTTTTTTACCTACCAGCTAGGTACCTCCTACCACACCATACTGGTTTTACACCTTCACAATCAAGTTTATTAGAAAGAACTAAACGCTTCACACTCGATTGGAAAAATAGAAAGCTTCATATGGAAATTTGATTACTGGTTACGCAGAAGGCAAAACTGTATACAAATCGAAGAAATGAACAGCGATCGCATTTTAGTCCGATAAAATTTGAATGGAGATTAGACCTCTTTTGCGATTCACACTCATGATTCTGTTTTATCGAAGGAAAACCTTCAAATACTCGTAGGGACCGAACGGTTTGTCCTACAGAGCTCCGGGTGGTCTCAAAAATTTTTAAAAATTCAATACTATTTAAAACTGGTGAAAAAATGATACTTACCTTTATTTCGAGAGTTTTCGAGCTAGTGCACTCTTGAAAGTTTCAACCCTTAATTTTCACCCCTTAGAAGTGATCTACATCAACCAAAAGCTTCGCGGCACAACTAGTCCCCAAATGGAGCCCATATACCAAATTTGAACCAAATCGGTCCAGTGTTGCTAAGAAAAGTGCCGCGTACGGCGTACGGCGGACGGACGGAAATTTTTTTATTCGATTTTCGTATTCTACGTACCTTGAAACGTAAAACATCAAATTTTGAGGGGGGGTTAAATTTTTTTTTCTTGCTCGATTCCAAAGGCTTATTATTGAAAATAATGAACCAAAATGGATTTTGAAATTTTGAAAACGCCCTAACTCAAAAAATTTTGATATAAAGATATTCTTTTTCCTTCAATTTGAGATTCTATAGAATTTTTAGAATTTTTTGAGACCACGCGGAGCTCTGTAGGACAAACCGTTCGCCCCTTACGAGAATTTAAGTGTTGGACGTGCAATAAATCAGAAACACGAGTGTGAATCGCAAAAGAGGCCTAATCTCCGTTCAAATTTTAGCTGACCGAAATGCGATCAAAATGTTTCGTCATGTTGGATGGTTGGTGGCTTTGCAGACGAGTGATCAATATATATTAAAAAAAAACCATTGTGTAATAATTTGCAGCTTTTTTTCACTAGTTCAAAATACAGACGATTTTTCAGAATTGAATGAGACCACACAGAGCGATGTAGGACCAAACGTTCGCTTCATATGAAGATAATTAGCTAATTAATGAATGTCCCATGACGGCGTTCCATCAATTTAAGATAGTTTTCAATTTCTAGAAACGAATGAGACTACGAAGGAGCTATGTAGCATCGTTGAGTGTTGATTATGAAATAATTTCATTATGAATAATTATTAATCATAATTAATTTAGGCTCCCAGCGAAGACATCTTTTAAAAGTTCTAATTTACAGTTCTCTCGCCTGAGTCCGGTACCTATAACTGGGGTGTTGGATGAAGAGCTGTTTTCGTTACTCTCTGGGTCACACGATTCACCATCAGAAACACGAGCGTGAATCGCACATGATCGCTCATTGAAGGAACTGAGGTAAATATCCACTTATCAACTTCAATCTTTTTTCTTTCCTTAAATAGAATTTCATTTCACTCAGTTGTGCCTCGTTAACAAGCAATTACCAAGTTTGCTACTATTTCTTCTAATGATTATAAATTATTTGTTACTATTAAAGGAAAAGCCGTATTGTTTGAAGACGATCTTTACAGAAAAATAATTAACCGTTGCGTAATGATTTGCAGCGTTTTAATACACATTCTGGCTGCGATTTTTTCATTCAATTCAGAGTAATTAGAGTCAAATTTTATGTTGATCATTTGATGGTTAAAATTTCAATGTAAAATTATATTGTAATTGTTGGCGGAAAGGGAACCATTTCATCAGTTCTGTCACTTTTCACGAGAGATTCTTGGAGATTTGTTGTGATTTGTTTGTTTTATTGTTGATTGACGTTAGTTGTAATTGATGCGCTACTGGACATGAACTCAATTTTAAGATTTAGCCTTCAGTTTACTCTTTCATCTTCAGTTCATGTTCAATTTTCCTATTCAAATCTCCAGTTTTGCCCTCTTATACTACACAACTAGTACCTAAAGTACGTAATTCTAAATTCTGTATTACCTCTTACAACTATTGCTACCTTTCTAAATTGTTACATTTGAACATACATAAGACTTATAAGGATTCTTGGGTACAAGGGTATCCTATACGCATAATACGTGAGTATACCAAGTAATACCTCCGGATAATCGCTCAAACCTCTTAAAAAATATGTCATGGTTTTTTCGATTTTTAAATTTTTTGATGTACAAAAATTATTAAAATTAAATTTTTTGATTATTAAATTAAATTTTTTGATTCAGAAAGCTCTTTAGTGTGGCAAAATATGATACTGTAATAACGGCGGAAAATACTATAAACAACGAGCGGGATAGGTAGGTAAGTCCAAAAGAAGAACTTGTCTAGTATAATAGCCCACAGAAAAGTTTTGATCAGACAAATCATGGTATATGTCCCATATCATCTTTTTCTGATCATATTTCTTCTCTCCCTCCTGATAATAAGAGTGACATAAGCTATTGAGGCTGATAGATTTGAGGCTCAGGACTGAAATATTCAGAGCAGCTATGCTCAGTTTTGTTGCACAGATGATCTTCATCCCGATTTCTCCAATAACCAGAAATGTCGATCAGAAACGCGTCTGGAGTGTGATGATGATCGCGGAAGAATCGAAAAGGCAAAACGATTTTCTGACGTGGATCTTGTAGTGTGAAGAGATTGGTAGGTACTAATTTTTGTACAAAGTGTCATTTTTTGATAATTGATTCCTTCTACACTACTTCTTTGAAGAAGGAGACCGTTGTTGATGACAATGGCAAAAAACGCTGCAAATTATTACACAATGTTTTATTATTTTTCTATATAGATCACTCGTTTGCAAAGCCGCCAACCATCCAACATGAAGACAAACATCGATCTCATTTCGGTCAGCTAAAATTTGAATGGAGATTAGGCCTCGTTTGCGATTCACACTCGTGTTTCTGATTTATCGTAAGTCCAACACTTAAATTCTCGTAGGGAGCGAACGGTTTGTCCTACAGGGCTTTTCGTGTTCTCTAAAAATGCTAAAAACTCTATAGAATCTCGAATTGATGGAACAACAATACCATTAGGTATATCAAAATTTTCTGAGTTAGGGCGTTTTTAAAATTTCAAACCTTATTTTTCAACCCTTAGAAGTGACCTACATCAACCAAAATCAACTAGACCCCAGATGGAGCCTACATACGGACTGCGGACGGACGGCAAAATTTTTAATCGATTTTTGGATTCTACGTACCTTGAAACGTAAACCAGCAAATTTTGAGGGGGTGTTAAAAAAAAATTTTCTTGGTCGATTCCAAAGGTTTATTATTGAAAATAAATTAACTGGCTGCTATATAAAAAGTCATTTCGAATTTTAGGTTGTTAACATGAGTGAATATTTTTGAAGTCTATATAATAATTACCCAATAGTTCGATTTGTTCATTATCTCGTTGTTATAAATAATTGAAATAAACGAGAGTATCTCAAGGTTCTTGAGCCTGGGGCAGAGAGTGAATCGTATCCATTCGTTCTTCGATTCGAACAGCGGTCACTTCATAGCGGCTTTGTCGTCCTTTATTACTATCCTCGTCGGGCCTCGCACTGTACTTGGCTCCAGGCATCTCCCCTAAGCCTCTTGATAATATAGTTTTGTACTAATGTACCTACATAAGACCTTGGCAGGTGAAGCTATCCGACATTTTTTCACTCCTCAAGTCGTGACTTTCCCGTAGCAATAATTTAGCAGTTGAAGCCCAATCACCCTTTTGCGAATTCTTCATTTCCAAGTTTCCTTTCTCGATTCGCCATAGCCGGAGGACAAATAAGGGTGGTTCGCCATGTAGTCCTGGGAGTTCAGAAGGGTCTCGGATGGAAAACCTATGAATCAGCCGTCGATGGAGGAGAGGCGTATGGGCACAATATAATTGCGCAACTCGATTGACAGATGTTGAGGCACTAGTGGTCACGATGAGGCTGGGAGGATGTGTGCAGTCAACCATTTCCAAACTGCCCGGAGCACAATTTCTCAGACCCGTTCATTTCCAGCTTATCTTAGGCCGTTTCAGATTATTTGTCAACAATAAGGACCTAATCAGTTTCAAAGAAGCTTAACGAGAAGTGATGCCTAGTATAATTTAAATACATATAACCATAATGTTGCTAACAGAGATACTTACTAAACTTGAACGCTCAAATATGAAAGGAAAATACGAACAAGATTGACAAAGAGGGTTCAAATGATTGGACGTAATTTTGAATTATTTCGGTCGCAATTTGCCTCAAGTATTCTACTTACTTTGCTCAGATCAGTACACGAAATTAGGTTTTCGCTTCAGATAGATCGTAAATGGCGATGACTGGTCTGCTGATTCAAACATTGGAATCACAGATCAGAAATATATTAATTGTAATGAACCTACGCTGTTGAGTTAGCAAATCGACAGTAACAATGTAAAGCCGCGTAAGTTGAAAAAACGAAAATTTTTCAGGAGACGTAGTCATTTAGATGTTTTTTACGCCTCCTGCAAAATTTGTTTTTTTTCAACTTACGCGGTTTTACATTGTTACTGTCGAAATATTTTTCAATATTCTTGTTTCTTCCCTTTACGTGAAATGAACCTCGATAGTAATAATTAAAGGTGTAATAATGCCTTAAAGTAACAAAAATATAAAAATATGAGTGCTCATTATCACCCAGACATCAAGAATTATTAGGCACATGAACAGACTGAGTGGTCGTTATTATCAGTTTTTCGAAAAGACCTGCTTACATTGAGTGGCCATTACCACTTTCAGGTCGATTAGACCTCCTACGTAATGGAGAATGAAGTACTCACTTGGTATGTGAACTGCTGAACCTTCTCGCTCAAATGAAGAGGGAACTGAAGAGTACATTGCCACAGCTCTACTCTGGTGTACTACTCTACTCTTTAAATAACAAAGAAAAAAAATAATAGTTTAAAAAACCACGCTCTGCTACTATGAGACAAAGTTAAAGTCTAAAATTATAACTAAGCTTTAAAATTGACTTTAGGCAGACTAAACTCAACTAAAGACTAATTGACTTTAGGTCAGACTAAAGTCAACTTTTCACCTGAAGTGAATAAATTGAGGAAAGATGAAGGACTAAGAAAGAAAAAGAAAGTAAATAAGACAAAACGAAAATATAATGAATCATAAAGAAATCAAATAAACTCCTCTGTTTTAGGACAAACAAAATGGAAAAGAGAAGCAAAACGCTGCAAATTATTACACAAAGGTTTATTATTTTTCTTTATAGATCACTCTTCTGCAAAGAACACGGCTTTTTCCATTGTTACCACCAAACAATATGAAGAAAAACATCGATCGCATTTCGGTCAGCTAAAATTTGAACGGAGATTTGGCCCCTTTTTCGATTCACACCTGTGTTTCTGATTTATCGTAAGTCCAACCCTTAAACTCTCGTAGGGAGCGAACGGTTTGTTCTACAAGGCCCTGCGTGGTCTCAAAAAATTCTAAAAATTCTATACTATCTTAAGTTGATGGAGAAAACAATACCTTTATATCAAAATTTTTTGAGCTAGGGCGTTTTCAAAATTTCAAACCTTTTTTTTCTACCCTTAGAAGTGACTAACATCAACCAAAATCTTCGGGGCACAACTAGACCCCAAATGGAGCCTACATACCAAATTTCATCAAAACATGAAGAAAAACATCGATCGAATTTCGTTCAGCTAAAATTTGAACGGAGATCCCTCTCGGCCTCTTTTGCGATTCACTCTCGTGTTTCTGATCTATCGTAAGTCCAACCCTTAAGTTCTCGTAGGGAGCGAACGGTTTGTCCTATAGGGCTCCACGTGGTCTCTAAAAATTCTATACTATCTTAAGGGCCTTCATGAGTCAAAAAATAGGTTGACCAAAAAAAAATTTTTTTTGGTACTGTTAAAATCTCCGTTTTGTACAGATCAGTTTGATATGCAACACTATGGGGTTCCAGAAACCAAAGGGGTCCCAAATTGAAAGTAATAAGCCGTAAGAGCTGGGCAGTCTGCTGAGCGCTAGATGCCTAACCCTCCTACTGCCTGACAGGGTGGGATTCACGAACATGGAAATGAAAATTCACTTCTGAAAAATCAATTATTTATAATTTTGGTAACTTCTTACAAGAGGTGAAAGGCAAAAATATTTACGTATTTCATTGTCATAAGTTAGTGCGCACCAGAAGCGTAGGAAGGGCCAGCTTTATCATCGACTTTTTTGAAGTCCCTTCCGGGCCCAGGTTGCCTCTTTTTGAAAACTTTAGAACCACTTCGAGGCATGATATTGTTATACCTAATCGAGAACACGGAAAAGTCAATATACGAGGATGAAAACTACAGTAGCGGTTTCAAAAGTAACAGAATGAGAATGCGAAAACACAAGGAATGCAGTCACGCTAAAATATCAAGTGACTGCAATTTATCACTACCTGAACCTCTGAAACCTATCCTTCTTCTTCTTTTTATTTTCATTCACAAGTTGATGAAAAGCAATGAGTAGAACAAATCTCGGCATCAACGCCGCGCGCGCTGGGATAAGAAACCAGAGCTGAGATCAGAGACTCGAGGTAGGTAACTTCTTTCGCCGTTTTATCAAAACTATGTTTTCGCGCAGGTTAGGAACATTTTCTTCAGCTGAGTTCAACTTATCGAATTGATTCTTTTTTAGTTCTTTAGAGGAACAGTTGCTGAATAGATTGACATTTTTTCAACCTCAAATCCGGTTTTTTCTAACCTCAAAACAAATGAGTGTGAATTCAAAAATGAGGGTGTGGGAACCTTCGTCCCATAAATTTAATTGCTGAGTGGAAAGGGCAAAAAAATGTCAGTTTGGAGAGGGGATGTGACTGTACAGAATAAAAAAAAAAATCATGAAATTACCTCGAGTGATTGTCGAGAAAAGGTACATCAACGATTTTACAAAATTACATTGACTCACGAAGGCCCTTAAATTGATGGAAAAACAATACCTTTATATCTAATTTTTTTGAGTTAGGGCGTTTTCATAATTTCAACTCTTATTTTTCAACCCTTAGAAGTCACCTAAATCAACCAAAATCTTCGGGGCACCACTAGAACCCAAATGGAGCCCATTAACAAAAAATTTATCACTATTTTCATAGCATTTACTTATACCTGATTCATTTCTTGTTACGTGGTGTGTCAATATTGACGTTTTATTGGGAGTTAGCTGTGGCCGAGAGAGCTGCGGCATGTGTCTCTGGGGACGAGACTCGGACCGGTTGCAGGTGCCGTGAGTTCGGGGCTCGTCTAAGGAGCATATTTTCAGGTAAGTCAATGGGAAGCCATGAGCGAAATCATCAGAACAAATTCTGATCTTTCCTTAGGAAGACAGCTGATGACGTCCGCGACGCCAGGAATAGCAGTCGGACGAAAATCCATCCTGAAATGGTTGTTTACTTTACTTTACTTACTTACTATACCATATTTTATCAAAATCGGTCAACGTACCTTGAAACGTGAACCAACAAATTTGGATGGGGGGGAGGGGGTTAAACCAATTTTTTCTTGGACGATTCCAAAGGTTCATTATTGAAAATAATAAACCGAAAAGAAAATTCCTGCTGGATAGAAAACAATGAAACAGAACAAACTAAAAGAACCACTTTGGTTTTGAAAAACAAAAACAAAAAAAACCTGTGAAAAAAGAAAGGAAACTGAAAATTGACTGGAAAAAGAAAACTAGAGAAATGAAATGCGCCACAAATAGTTTTTAGGAGAAGAGATCAATGGAATAACGAAAGCGAAGGTCTGACTAGGCGACAGAGCTGAGTCCTCTGATTGCGAATCTGGATAGAGATTCACTTTACGAAAAACATTATGACTTCTTGCAGACATGGTCATCAAACAGTTCTTTCCAGGGTTTCAGCGGAATTTTCAGTTGCTTCCTGCTGAGCTTCCTAATGGTGCACAAAAGCAAACATGGGGTACCAAGCTAGTAACTTCCGGCAAGTCGAGAAGATTAATACTGTTCTCTATATTTATTTTTCCGAATATTATGCGTAACCTTGCTTTGACCACGTTTACGAGTATAATAATTTCTAAGCTGAGGTACTTTTTGCTCTCCGCCTTAGTTCGTTTACTTTCCTTCGCAGAGCAAATATTTGCGAGAAAGCTGTTATTAGAAATTTCTCAGTACCCCTGAAGGCGAGGGATGAGATAAAAATTCAATGGTGGAAATTTATAGCAGGAGTACGACGCATTTGGCTTGTGAACGTAGATTTACGAAGCCTTGGAGATAATTTGGTGGTTGAACATAAATATCTAGTTAACAATGTTTTAAAAATGTTACATTTTTTTAATTCATAAATTTGGTGGTGAGACCAGTTTACTCTTCTGCCAAGTTGGGTGGATGGTGGCAATAAGATGGTCTTCTCGATAGATAGGTGAAATTGATATATTCGAGATCGTCGTGACGACCACTTTGATAGTTTTATAAGTTGACCAACATTGACTTAAATACGATTAAAATTCTATTATGAATTATCTTGACTGTTTTGGTTTATTATTTTCAATAATGAACCTTTGGAATCTACCAAGGAAATTTTTTTTTTTAACACCCCTCAAAATTTGTTGATTTACGTTTCAAGGTACGTAGAATCCAAAAATCGAACAAAAATTTTGCCGTCCGTCCGCCGTACGGCACTTTCCTTAGTTCCTATGGACCGATTTCGATGAAATTTGGTATTTGGGCTCCATTTGGGGTCTAGTTGTGCCGCGAAGCGTTTGGTTGATGTCAGTCACTTCTAAGGGGTACTGACATCAAGCCCTAGATCAAAAACATTTGGTACATAAGTGTTGGTTTTTCATCAATTTAAAATAGTTTGAATTTTTAGAATCGACTGAGACCACCCAAAGCTCTGTAGGACCAACCGTTCGGTCCCTATGAGAACTTAAGCGTTGTACTAATGATAAATCAGAAACACGAGTGTAAAAGCGCAAAAGAGGCCTAATCTCCGTTGAAATTTTAGCTGACCAACATGCGATTGTTGTTCATTTCTTTGAGTTATATTGAGTGTGGAGCAATAATTTCTTCCAAATAAACTCAATTGTGAAGTTGGTATGTTGTAGATATGGTACCTATGGTTGGTAAGTAGTGACAGATGCAAAGCCGTGTTCTTTGCAGACGAGTAATCTACGAGTATATAGAAATAACAAACCTTTGTGTAATACTTTGCATCGTTGTAAAAAAATTTTTGTGTTCTGGAGCTCCTAATGATTGCCTTGCGAATTTGACCAAAATTAGACTGTGATAAATTGTTGTTGCGGAAAATTCACCGTTACGCCTACCTTAGTCCAGTGACGGTAAAATTAATAGGAAACCTTCTAAGCCCAAAATCCTTGCGTATCTTCTTGTGTTGCTTACAAGGCGTTGACCCCAACAGACCGAAGTTTTCCGCTAATACAGAACATACTCCAAGTTGCTATACCTAGTAGTCGGCGTTAGACATGACTAAGGCAAAAAATGACCAAAAACGCGGTTTTTGAAGAAATTTTGAATAATTATTAAATTTTGCAACAATTGAATAATAGGTATCACATCACGAAGTTGTAATAATATGTGTGTAATAATCTTAGCATAAATTTGTCCACGAGTTGGCATAGATTTTGGAGTTTTGTCCAAAAATACTCTTTTTGACTCCTCTGACAGTCAGGCACTAGACCAAACTTCTTCAGAAAGCCCTGTAATAGTGAAAAAGCAGAAAATAATAGTCAATAATTATTTAAGGAAGGACTTCGTTTAAAATATCTATTTCAATTGTTTGTTGGGAAAACAATAAAATGTATGCCTTTCTAGGCATACATTTTTATTGTTTTCCCTGGTTAGGTATGGTGGTGTTGGTTCCTAACCTGTCTATAATAAGTGTGTTATGTATTTATTGGAGTGCTTGCCTAATTTATTTCGTAAAAGAGAGAAGCATGACGATGCGGCGGGTTTGAGTAGACTGTATTTTGTCTTGAATTTAAAATCTATAGAGCTGAAAGGATCGCAAGATATAGGTGTTGTTTCAAATAAAACAACGAAGGTTTAGGAGTAAATGGAATGATAGTAGCATTCACTCGTATCTGTAGTGAGCGCTGCGTACCTCAGGGGCCTCTTAGGCGGAGAATCTGGTAGCATAGCTTCCTGGACGACGAAAAAGGTGTGTGAAAAGGAGAAAAAGCCCGAGGGAGATGAGATAAATAGCGATATTCAAGACCGCAATGGACCAAAAAAAACCTAGAACATTAAAAACTTAATTTGAAAGAGACTCAGAGTGACATTGAGGTAAATTTGCGGGTTTTAACGCTGAAAGTTGAAGAATTTTCAGGAGAGATGTTGCGGCTGGATGATTGGAGGTATAAGAGAGAGAGACGGGTGGGGGGGGGGGGGTCACAGGTGTTCTCCCCTCAGTAGAGGTGATTGGGGGGAAGGCGTATGGTACCACCACTCCCACTATACGGAATAAGTTTGTTCATAGAATGGGGCGCTTACACTCGATGTTTCTGCACTATGGAGTTTGCAGAAGTGCATGAAGTGTGAGGTATACGCACTCTTAATATAAAGATTGGAAAGGAACAACCCAAAACAAGATTTGAAACAAACCTCAAAACTTCGACGACATAAACGAAGGATCATGTAAAGTAGAATATAAAACTGTGGAGAAGAAAAAGAAATTTCGCTTCAGAACAATTATTGTTGTTTTTAATTAGAAAATTGTTCTGGTTGCTCGGAAGACATTCTGAGCTCTCCATACAAAACAAACTTCTAATATACAAGCAAGAATTGAAACTTGTCTGAACATATACGGTATTCAGCTCTGGGGCTGCACGAAGATATCGAACGTCAAGATTATCCAAACATTTCAAAATAAGGTACTAAGGTGCATTGTTAACACGGTACGTCCGAAATGACAATCTCCATAGTGACCTAAAAATGGAAACTGTCAGTGAAGTGGTCAAGCTTCGTGCGATTAAACACGAACATCGGCTTCGTGGACATATAAATCCTGAAGCCCTTCGTCTCCTGGAGAACTCCAACGTCATTCGGCGGCTTGATAGGACCAAACCCTTGGACCTAGTGATAAATTGAGACGCAGTGTTGTGTTACCTGTACTTTAGAGCATTGCCACTGGGCTGTTGACTCAACAAATTGTTTAATTAAATGTTGAAAGTAAATTAATTAAACTTAATGTTAAATTAAAGTTGAATTAACTAGATGGTTAAAAAAACTAACTTAAATTGAGTAGATGTGCTCAGTTGTTATGTTATTGATATTTAATAAATAAAAAATCATTGAAAAAAAATTATTGTTTGTGTTTTAACTTTACTTAATCCGCGAGGAAGATATTGAAAAGATCCTGTATGGACTCATCGGGATTTTCTAAAAAACGTAAATTCGAAATATAGGATAGTTGTAGAATAAAGAGTTCAGGAGTATACAGTGATGCAGATGTGAACTTATGTGTTACACAAATGAAGAGCACACGCACACACACGCACGCGCACACACACTTATGTGTTACTTCAATTGCACACGCACAATTATTCTTGGTAGTTTTCTTCATAGGCTGTACGAGAGATGTGAGCCAGACGTTGAATTAGTGCAATTCAACCTTGCTCTTTCGCTATCGACGGTTACGAATCGGATTCTTCTTCTTTGTTTCATGCTGCAGAATGACATACTTTGCAAAGGAATATTTCCTGCCTTCACACCGGATGACTGCAACACTGAAATCAGTGAATACCTATTCTGAAACGATCCTCACATTAGACACGATATGGATCTCAACTGAAACGGCAATGAACTTCCAATCCTTCCTTCACCTTTTATTTGAACATTTCACAACACCCTATCTTACCAGTCAGTGGGTAACTGTTTTCTCTTCAGGCAAGGTTCTAGTCTTCAACGTTCCCCAAATAATGTTCTGTAATGATGAGATTCATCGTCTAGAAATTACCTTATTTGAAAACAGGTTGCTTAGGTTCAGGTCCTATACAAATGCACTTCACAAATAACTCAGACAAAATGTTGAATAATTTCAAAAACTCAATGCATGATAATTTACATAAAATTTCAAAAATTTCAATCTGTATTGGGAAAAAGTTCTAAATTTTAAATTGTAAATTAGAGGTATTTTTTAGTGTGCTGAACCTAAACTCTGAAAATTATTACACACAGGTTTATTATTTTTTGACTCGCCTGCAAAGAACACAGCTTTGCCATTGTCACTACCTACCAATCATATTTTCAATTCACAATCATTTTTATTTTAGCGAAATAAACGCTTCACACTCATTTCAAAGAAATAAGAGTTGTGGGTGCCTTCATTATGAAATTTGAATACTGGTTGCTACGGACGCAAAACTGAGTGCAACTCGATGAAACGAACAGCTTTCGCATTATGGTCAGCTAAAATTTGAACGGAGATAGACCTATTTTGCTATTCAAACTCATCTTTATAATTTATCATAAGTCCAACCGTTGAGTGCTCATGGGGAGCGAACGGTTGGTCCTACAGAGCTCTGGGTGGTCTCATTCGATTCTACAAATCCAAACTATTTTAAATTGATGAAAAAACAATACCTATATACCAAATATTTTTAAGGTAGGGCTTTTTGAAAATTTCAGCCGTTATATTACACCCCCTCCTTAGAAATCCATGTACCAAATTTCATCAAAATCGCTCCATGGTAACTCTGAAAAGTCCTACGACAACAATTTTATTTGATTTACGGATGCTAGGAACCTCGAAATTTGCTATAAACATTTTGGAAAGAATCTCAGTAGTCTCCCTGAAGTTTTGCATTTGGGCAGTTTACTAGTTAAAGTACATAATTCATATTCGAGGGTGATTATAGGAAATAAACATTTTCGTGATCGTACCGTTCCTAATTCGAATTAAGTATTTTTAATATCTCAAATTAGTTTTACCAATTCTTAAAAATTTTGGTTAACCTTGGAAAGTGAAAACAAAGCTTACTTACTTTGGTGGACTCGGAAGCAAAATCAATAATTTAACTCTAATTGGACCATGGTGTCACTAGTGTCACCGAAAACATCTTAAAAATTCCACAGCTGTGTCTAGGTGTCACCAGATTAACTAGATTTAAATTGCAATTTAAAACTGAAAGGCTGAATTTTTTATCCCTTTTTTGTACATTATTAGAAGTCAAAAAATGATGATATGACACAAATTTTCAGAATTTTTCATCGATTTCTTTTGAAATTTTTGTCATAACTCCACTTTGAGACTTACAATAACATACAAAAAATTCAGCACACACTTTGGGACACCTGTGGAGTTCCTGAGATGTTATCGTGACACTAGTGACACCATGGTCCAATGAGGGTGAATGTTACATTGACTACAGTAGTCAAGACCGTGTAGGTTTTGTATTTTGAAAAGCTCGAAGAGGAAGTGCTGTAATTCGGACAGTATTTTTTAAACAAATTTTATAATATTGGAAAACTGCGAAAGATAAGAATTTTAAGAGTTGGTAATCCAAATGTAATTTTTCATCGACTATTGAGCGGCGAATTTTTATTCTTGGTGTAATTTTGCCATCCTCGGGATATCTATAGTACGTAATCGAAATCAATGTAAAATCGTATGAAAACCAATATTTTTTGTCAGTTTTTTGTTTGCCCCTCATCCAAAGCTGAACTGCTTGATTTCCGTCCGTTCCAGATTGAAATGCAAGCTTTGTTTAATTAGTACTACTGCTAGACACCGTACTTTCTTGTGAACTACTAGTTATTCCTTAGTGACTTAGGCTGAGTTAATAGAGTTTACCAGTTGTCTATCATTATAGGTTTATGGTTTTTCATTGTTAGAGTTGATTGCACAATAGGTATTTCTATTCAAAGGGAACTAATTTTTTTATGTGTTACTCCAAAACCCTATTTCTCCGAGTAGACCGCCTAGTATTCAAGGACGACCAACAATACCTACTTATCGAAACTATTTTCACGCTTAGGGTGATATAACGAAAGCGTTCACTTTTAAAATCTCATCCGCCTGTTCTTACTAGCGGTGAAAGGGCCAGTCGGGGTCACTCTAGGATCGGACATTGAGTCTGGCAGTCCTTTTACTTTTACTCTCTCATCTGGCTGACAAGTCATCTTAAGTGTTTCTAATTCGCCTCGAGGGCCGTTTCGAGGTTATGCAGGAAGGTGTTGAAGGTGTTAGCATAATAGGAACACGGAAAACTTCTGCCAAGAGGGTGTGGCACATAGCTTCCTCAAACTCGTAACACGATGATACATAAGGCTATTTAATATAGAAGGATGTTTATTCATGTTTTCTGCATAACATTACCAATATTTGCCTTAATTATGATTATAATTAAACAAATAATGATTCAAGTTTAGAATTGCACAAATTTTACGAATAATCAAATTATCAGTCAAACGCTGCAAATTATTACATAAAGGCTTATTTTTTTCTATATGGATCACTCGTCTGTAAGAACTCGGCTTTGCCATAGTCACTAACCATAGATACTACCTACCTACCACGTACATACAGCGATCGCATTTTGGTCACATAAAATTTGAACGGAGATAAGGCCTCTTGCGATTCACACTAGTATTTCTGATTTATTGTAAGACCAACCCTTAAGTTCTCGTAGGGAGCGAACGGTTTGTCCGGTTTGTCCCTGGGTGGTCTCATTCGATTCTAAACATTCAATACTATTTTAAATTGATGGAAAACCAATACCTTTATATCGAAATTTTTTGAGCTAGGGAGTTTTCAAAATGTCAACCCTTACTTTTCAACCCTTAGAAGTGACTGACATCAACTAAAAGCTTCGGGGCACAACCTGAACCCAAATAGAGCCCAGATACCGAATTTCAACAAAAAAAGGTTTGTTTAACCACAAAATAGACTAATTTCTTGTTAGCAAGCTATCTTGCTGGGGGAGCAGTACAGCTTCCTCACAAAGAATTATATGGACGTAGTTATAATATCAACAGTGAACTTGGAAAACCACAGACTTTTGCTTCACTTTATTTCTGGCCTACGGTGAATACCAAAAATTTTTGATTTTGGGCGAACCACATTTTTTTTTATTTGCTTCACAAATATAAAGCTAATAAACTTCATAAATTTGATGGTTATTGTTAAAAAAAAATATATATAAACCAAAAATACTTTTTCGTTAGTGTCAGTCAATTCTTAGGGATGAACACTTCTAGTGGTTGTAATTTTCAAATCGCCCTATCTTGAAAATTCCCGATATAAAGTTCATTAAAATCGGTCCACGGGATCTGAGGCAAAGTGCCATGTACTGCGTTCGCTGGACAAACGGAATTTTAGGATTAGTTTGTGGAACTAGTATGTTTTCTATTAAAACTTTCCACATTCAGGTTTTTTTTCAACCAATGCCAACACCCCAGCTTTCTATGTATATCATCTCCTGGCGTCATTAGCTACCATGATACTATTACAAGTTTAAAAAAGTGTTAAAGGCGGTGCTGGAGACAATGAGGGAAGCAATGCAGTTGTTCCTCTGGGTAAATTCAAATTGAATATTCGAAGATTCGACCCTGATGATGAAGAGTGGGAATATTACTTCCAGTATTTTGGACTAGAGCTGAAGACCCCCAGAATCACAAGTGAGGAGGACAAACGCGACACTCTGCTTACCAAGGTTGGACCTCGAACATTCAAATTGCTGGTGGACCATTTCCGTCCAAGACGTGTGGTAGAATGTTCCTACGGTGAGTTGGTTTTCGTCATAGATAGATTATTATTATACGGCTCTAAGGTCCTTGAAGAACCAGGGCCTTCTCAACAATTGATGACCATTCCTTGCGATCAATCGCCTTACTCCTCCATCTTCTCAAACCCATGGCTCTGAGGTCCTCCTCTACATCGTCAATCCAACTTAGACGAGGTGTACCTTTTAGCCTTTGTCCTCCTTTGAACCATTCAAGAGAATTTTGGGGTGCCTCCCTGCTGGTATCCACTCCACGTGACCGAGCCATCTGATTCGACCTCGTTTGATGAATGCCACAATATCGGGCTGATCGCACAGAGCTCTTAATTCAGGATTATGTCGGATTCGCCATTCTCCTGATTCGCATACTGGGCCATACATTTTTCTCAGTACCTTCCTTTCCCAACAGTTCAATAGACGCTCACTGGCTTTTGTGAGGACCCATGAGTCACTTGCTTAAGTCACCACTGGTCTAACGATGGTTTTGTAAACAGTCAGTTTTGTTTTTAGTTTGCTATTCTCGCTTTATTTTCACTGGTGACGTCGTTATCTCTAGTCACAATAGCGCCTAAGTAATTGAACTGATCGCTGGATGGAAAGCTACGCTGAAGGATGATGACATTTCTTCGTTGCGGAGCTGAATCTCTTGATGTTTTCATATAGATGGTCTTTTCTTCATTGATGCTTAGACCTCGCTCTTCTGCCGCTTTCTCCAATTCTTGGAATGCTCCAGAGAGTGCAGGTATTGTTCTTCCTACAATGTCCACGTCGTCCGCATAAGCAAGGTATTGGGTCAGCCTATTGAATATGGAACCTCCTGGATTGGTTCGTATATGTCTCTATACTTTCCATGGAGAAATTGAACAAAGTTTTTGGGAGTGGATCACCCTGTCGGAGGCCTGAGTTAACAGAGAACTCCTCCGCAAGGCGTCCCTGGACCTTCACTCGACAAGTAGCATTTTTCATAGTCATACTGACCATATGGACTAGCTTCTTTGGTATGCCAAGCTTAACCATATCCTCTTATAATCGAGTCCTAATAATGCTGTGTGTTGCCTGGCGGAAGTCGATGGATAAATGGTGCAGGTCCACATTTTGTTCATATGTCTTCTCCATAGATGGATTCTACTCGGGATTAAGGTGCATCACTACTGACAGAATAGCATTTTCCATGCGTAAGAGGGGTGATGCGGAGAAGGTGAAAGCTTTGAAAGTGATGAAAGCACTTGCAGGGCATTGTTTTGGACCATCGGCAGCAGAACGGATCCAAAACCAGATAATTGTTGGCAATATTTACTTTTAAAATCATTCCCGAAAAATAGTCATGCACTTGCGGAAGTAGAAACACTAGCAATACAACTAGAACAAGGATTGGTAGTACAAAGTCAATTATATAGATTAACAAAGAGTATAATAAATAGGAATGCTATGCCCACAAATCGCAATTATCAGGCAAAAAAAATCATCTCCGATTGTGTTGGTCAGAGGTAAGCACTGTCTTGCATGTGGCGGAGATGTTCATCGCAAAAATGATATATGTAGAGCAAAGGGACAAGATTGTAATTTGTGTCAAGAAAAAAAAATCATTTTGCAAGAGTATGCATCCAAAAAGGTCGAGCGTGTCTTGTGCATCCTGTCAAGTTATTTCACGAATAACTTCTCAATTAGTTTTCCTCCATAGGAAGGATTGGAACTTGTTCTGAAAATTCCGCTTTTGAATACGTATTTGGGATGTTTTCGGGTCCAAATTTTTTTAGGTCTGCTTCTAGTCTCATGTTTGTCTGTGTTTTTGTATTCCTAGGATGGTTTAGCTTCCATAACCTCCAGTTTTCGTGGTCAAGTGTTTAACCTCTGGCATGTCGTGAGTTTCTACTTGTTTAGTCCTTCCGAGGTGTGTACATCATAAGTGCACGTACTTCAGCCGATGAAGTTGGTTTCTGGTGTAAGTAACACTTCTTTATATGGGAAAATAGCGAAAGAGAAACTTACACATTCCGAATGTATTTTCACCCCAAATAAGTAGGTCTAGCGTAATAAAATTGCTCACGAAACTTGATAAGTATACGGGAAGGGCTTTTGTACCACCGTACACGGGGATATGTGGAAACAATACTCATGCATGCTTCCTATACATGGGGAATGAAAACGCTGTTCAATACTCAGCTGACCTTTTCCAAAATTATGCGATTGAACCTGGGGGAAGTTGGGAGACTTCTGGAACTACGTGACGTTGGTAATAACACCCTCGGGCGTCACGACAAAGGTGCCGGGAGCACCACGGTTAGTTTCCCTGCCATTGAATCATAAGCAGCTATCCAGGTGTGGACTCGTGGTGAACCCCGATAAATGTGGGTCGGTTTCCTTGGTCCCGTCGGGTCGCCAACATAAAGTGAAGGTTGTGGATGGGGGTTTTGTCATAGGACAAGCCCCCATTCCTTCTCGATCTGTGTTGGAGGTCTGGCGGTACCTTGGAGTCGACTTCATGGGGGTTGCCACCATTACTGCCAGCCGTGTGGACCTTGGTAGGGCACTAGCCCGCATCACCAAGGCTCCATTGAAGCCACAGCAGAGGCTGCGCCTCCTCCGCACGTACTTACTGCCGAAGCTAACCTACGGGTTAGTCTTCGGTAGGCTTACGGCGGGGAGGCTGCAGGAATTAGATCGAGAAGTCCGCTCTGCTGTGCGCTCTTGGCTGAGGTTCCCACCTGGTGTCCCAAGTGCCTATATCCATGCACCGGTCAAATCCGGTGGGCTTGGCATTGTGGCTCTCTCCGCATGTATCCCTTCTCTGCGCCGCCAGCGCCTGTTAGCCCTTCAGGGGTCGAGCTGGGAGGTCGCCCGTGTTGCTGCTGGTCTTGATTTTGTCAGGCAGCAGTTAGCATGGTGCGACCGAGCAACACCATCTGCTCCAAAACCCAGTTCGTCTGCTGAGTTCGCTGCTGCCCTGCATGAGTCAGTAGATGGTAAAGAACTCCGACAGTGCTCCGAAAGCCTTATCTCATCCCAATGGGTGGATTGGGCTTCGGAGGGCATTGGGGCCCGCGACTACCGGAACTTCCACGCCGTCCGCGTGGCAACACTGCCAACAGCGGTACGGTGTTCTAGGGGTAGTCGTGGGATGACAGATACCCTTTGCCGTGCCTGTCGGAGTGGAAATGAACACCTGTATCATGTAGTGCAGCAGTGTCCACGAACTCATGGGGGCCGCATCCTACGTCATGATGCGGTCGCCAAGCAGATAGCAGGTGCCTTGTCATCCAGCGGCTGGGATGTTGAAAGGGAGAGATTATACCACATGCCAAGTGGACCAGGGCAAGAAGCCTGACATTGTTGCCGTCAAGCCCGACAGGTCTTGCATTATCCTGGATGTCCAGGTTGTTAATGGCAGCATGGACATGGAGCAGACCTGGCGGGCTAAGATAAGAAAGTATGATAGAGATGATTTACGGCAAGCAGTGTCAGAGCTAAAAGGAGTGGCACCCAACAACATCAGGGTGATGGCTGCGACCTTGTCGTGGCGCGGAGTGTGGTGCGGGAAAAGTGCCACGGAGTTGCGCGAGTTGGGCATCTCAGTAGGTGTACTCCGTGGTGTCACCCGCCGCGTACTGCTCGGCTCATATTTAAACTGGTGGTCATTTTATAGAGGCACTTCCCTTCATCCCTCTCTCCCACCCCCACCTTCCTCATCATCCCTCATCCCTAGGGCCGGCGTCGGGTGAGTCCTGGGCGTCCTCCCCATTATTTTATTTATTTTATTTTTCTGGCGTGCCCCCTCCGTCAAAAAAGACATTTTGTCTTTGAGGGGAGTTCTAAAAAAAAAAAAAAAAAAAAAAAAAAAAAAAAAAAAAAAAAAAAAAAAAAAAATTGAATAGGTAACTTCGTTTTCAACATTTTGAGGTCAAATGCAGTGCAGATAACGCCTCCTCCGTCGATAACACGACCCTGTGAATCACTGATGGTTGAATTTCTCCGTACGATGAGGAAAGTGAAAATGATGTCAAACAAGAGACTCCTGAAGCGTGAAGAACCTCGATATCTCTAAACAGAAAACGATCAACGTAATTGTGAGAATCGTTGAGGTTTCGCTTTAGGTCCCTCAGTTGGGATCTTCAGTTGGTGTAAAATATTCTTATCACAGTTTTTGTTTACTATTTTCAATCATGAACCAATGGAATCGACCAAGAAATTTTTTTAACCTCCCACCCCCTCAAAATTTGTTGGTTTACGTTTCAAGGTACTTAGAATCCGAAAATAGAACACAAAATTTTCCTTCCGTCCGCCGTACGCGGCACTTAGTTACCATGGACCGATTTTGATGAAATTTGGTATATGGGTTCCATTTGGGATCTAGTTGTGCCCTCAAGCTTTTGGTTGATGTCAGTCACTTCTGAGGGATGAAAATTAAGGGTTGAAATTTTCAATAGTGCCCTAGCTCGAAAAATCTCGAAAGAAAAGTATCGTTTTTTCACCAATTTTAAATAGTATTGAATTTTTAGAATTTCTTGAGACCACCCGGAGCACAAACCATTTGTTCCCAACGTGAACTGAAGGGAGTCTCAGTCGGTCGACGTTCGTTCTTCGATTCGGGTCAGTATTTCCCTAAATTGAAGGGGCTCAAACTTTAAACGTTTAAAGAAATCACGTGAACAAGAAACACGAGTGTGAATCGCAAAAGAGGCATAATCTACGTTCAAATTGTGGCTGAGCAAAATGCAATCGTTGTTTCCTTTTTTCGAGTTGTACCTACTCAGTTTTGCGTCCTTAGCAACCAGTAATCGAATTTCATAATAATTAGGGCAACCTCAACTCCCTGTTTCTTCGAACTGAGTGTGAAGCGTTCATTTCTTCCAAATAAAGTTGATTGTGCAGTAGGTATGTGGTAGGTAGGTAGTATCTACGGTTGGTAGATGGTGACAATGGCAAAGCCGTGGTCTTTGCAGACGAGTGATCTATATAGAAAAATAATAAACCTTTGTGTAATAATTTGCAGCGTTTTTGAGTTGAGCTGTACAATTCAAAGAATTAGATGGGGGTAGTCGATCTATATTTCGAGGTATTCGTATCCATCGGCTTTCGAGATGGGTTGTCCAGCATAGAATAAGGTTGGCTCTCCATATTTCAATCTTTCAAAACCAACAGAAGCAGTCACCTGCAACATTTGCAGACAACACAGCAATCCTAGCAATAGGAAATTCAATTGAGGAAGCCTCAACAAAACTGCGGAATGAGTGAACTGTATCCTTAAATGGACAAAACTGAGGAGAATCAAACTAAATGAAACAAAGACAACGCATACAAACATATCATATCGGAAAGTAAACCCTATTCCTGTTGAAATTAACTCTCAAGTTATACCATATGTAGACACAGCTAAGTACTTAAGTATTACCTTGGATACCAGTGGCGTCTCCTCCACGCAAACATAGCAAACACTGTTTGCCTTGCTACAAATATGCAAAATAAATAAATTAATTTTTGTTGAGATTCTCCTATATTTCCATTTTTTGTAAGTAATATACATTTAATAATATAGATTTTGGAAAACTTTTATAATATTTAGGGACTATTTCATTATTATCAAGGAATTTAGATTAAATAAGAGAATGGAATAAGAAAGTACGTATTTTGCCTTGGATACTAGCCACCAGAGACTTGGAGAGGTCGGTAATGTAAGATGATTGCGGATGATAAGCGAACTAGCGCGGGGGCTGGTCCTCCTTGCATCGCTGGATGCAAGGCAAACAGTTCAAAAAAATGAATTTTTCGGGACTGTTTAGAGTGAGAGGCGACGATCGGCGGGTGGCAGGGGGTCAGCGCGGGGTCCAGTATTGCCATACCCCCACTACCTAACTATCAGCTGTTGCAAACAGTCGGAAAACTGTTTCGTGTCCTTGAATGCAGAGAGATTAGCCCACATATCCATAACATATCCACATTAACATATCCATCCACCCACATTATCTCAAAGAAGGAAAGCAGTTCGTTTTTTTCGCCTGCCGCAAATATCAGCTGTATGACGTTGACTAGTGTCCCGTTCCCGATTTTACTGTATTTCACTGTACCTAATCGTTTTTCTTGTTGATAGACACTAGGAAATAATTGCAAAACATTGTAGAATGAAGGTTTCACATCTTATTAGGTCTAGGCACAGAGTAATGGAGACAAGTTAAGTTAGTGGGTCTAGGTCAGAGTCTCCCTTTTTGGTTAATTATTTTCAAGAAAAAAGTTTGACCACCCTCAAATTTGATGGTTTACGTTCGTGGTAGGTAAGTAGGTACGTGTTGATTTTGAAAATCGAATATTAAAAAAAAAAAAAATCCGTCCGTCCGCGGTTCTTTCCTTAATTATCCTGGACCGATTATGATGAAATTTGGTATGTGGGCTCCATTCGGGGTCTAGTTGTGCCGCAAAGCTTTTGGTTGATGTAAGTCACTTCTAAGCGGTGAAACGGAAGGCACTGAAACTTCCAAAGGCACCCTCTCTCGAAAACTCTCGATATGAAGGTATTGTTTTATCAGAAATTTAAGATTGTACCATTGAATTTTCGGAATCGAATGAGACTACCCTTAGCTTTGTAGGACAAACTGTTCGCTCCCTACGAGAAGTTAGAAAAACGAGTGTAAATCGCAAAAGAGGCGTGATCGCCTTGAAATTTTAGTTAACCAAAATGCGTTCGCCGAACATTTCTTTGGGATGTTCCTTAGCAACTAGTAATCAAATTTCTAAACGAAGGAATTCTTTATTTCTTCCAGTGGAGTGTGAAGCGTTTAATTCTTCCAAATAAACTTGATTGTGAAGGTAAAACATGGTTGGTAGGTGGTGACAATGACAAAGCTGAGTTCTTTGCTGGCACGTGATCAATACAGAAAAAATGAACCTTTGTGTAATAATTTGCAGCCTAGCTGTTTGCCTGACGAATATTATCACGCGACGCCCCTGTTGGATACCAAACTGAGATGGAAAGAACATGTGAAGAAGAAGAAAAAAGAAATCAACCTGAAAAAAAATATACTGACTGTTGGGAAGAAACTCTCAATTCCCTGTGCACAATAAAGTGCTACTCTACGAGCAAGTGATAAAGCCAGTATGGGTTTACCGCTGTCCCATATTGGGATGCACCAAAAAGATCAACGTGAAAATCATGCAAACGAGGCAGAACAAAATACTCAGAAGCCTTGTTAATGCTCCCTGGTACATTCGAACAAATGACCTCCAGCGCGACCTCAAAGTTGAGATGGTGAATGAGGCCATAAAAAGAAGAGCTGTGGACCACGAAACTCGGCTCCACAAACATCCAAACGTCGAAGTATTGAATCTGCTGGACAACAGCAGGGACGTACGACGATTGAAGAGGACCAATCCCTTGGACCTTGTCACCAACCACTAGAAGAGAAGTGTGTAGTGTGATGTGGAAGTAGGATGGATTCTATGAACCACAGAACTGCGTTTAGTACATATTAAAGAGAAATTACTAGATGTATTGAATACAGTTGTAATAAACAGATTATTAAAATAAAGGAATACTTCGAGGCATTCGTATCCATCGGTTTTAGAGATGGGTTGTCCAGCATAGAATAAGGGTGGCTCTTCATAGTTCAAACTTTACGTGTAAGTAACACAAAATGAGTTGGTAAAGAATAACATCAATGGAATTCGCGGTCAAAAATCAGGCAATTTACAGACATGAATAAATCACAACAGAGCAAACTTTTTTTGCCTTTGACTAAAACCCAAAAACTCCTGTCGTTATTTTTCAAAGAGATACTTTAGGACCTGGAAAGCAACTTGCAAAGAATTAAAATTGTGATAGAAAGAACAAGAACTATAGGTATATTTGAATACTAATTTAATCAAAGTGGAAAGTATCTTCTTTCGAACGACAGGTTTTGGCAGTTTAAACTACAGTAGGTACTCAGTTTATCTTAATAACGTTTTGACTTGAAATAGTGTTGAAGAAAGCTTAAAAATCGGACTTCTAGAAAGATACCTCAGGACATTACGGGTTAACCAGCTTTTATAATTATAACCGAGCCTTAATGAAGTGGGGCTTTTAACCTACAGCCCGCTGATGGAAATTATCCACTGTTCTAGGTGGTGAGAAAACCTCGTCAGGTCACTTGACGTAACGGCGACTGCTATTCGTGAATGAAATATCTCATACGTGTGTCTCGTGTTTATCTTTCTCACATTCTGAGAAGCGAGGCGTTAACGTTGGGAAATGTTGTGAGCAAATCATTTCGTTGAAGGCAAATGAATTTCGTTCGGAATCATCAGAAAATGATTACCATTTATAAACACGCATTCTCATGGATCTGGTTTAATTACCTACTTATATCTCACAGGTAATGTAATAACCGCAACTTCTGTTGCAAATTTTTTTGGAATTCCTGAACGTCTTTTAATTAAAATCACTGAAAAAAAAAATCGCTGAAGGTTATAAAGAGACATTTGTCAAGTCGGATGTAACGAATGCGTGGGAGTAATAAAGGATTAGTAGGTATGAAAATGATCAATTGTATATGTCAAGAAACTATCATCATTATTAAAACACGATTGACAAGTTCTTCGGATTTTGTTGATGATTTGTAGTGTTTCACATGTTGGTGCCATGGCTCCTACTGATCGGAAGGAGATAAAATCAATACAAATCATTGCCAGGTTGGGTCAAGTAATTTATAATACTCTAGAAAACACCGGATTTTATTCTGGCAAAAAAGATATTCTTATTGGTCCTGTTCTTCCATGTAGGATAACTAATCTTCCATGTAGGATAACAAATCCGATGCGAGTTAGGAACCTCCACTTTATAGCCGGATTGTTGTGTGTCTTCTGGCTTTGCAGTCAGCAATGTTTCTCCTCCCCTTCAGATTCGAGTTCACCTCCAAGTCCCACGAGGCTCACTATATCAAGTCATCACACGTCTTTGAGCGGATGTCGCTTTGAACACTGACCTCATAAACCTTCCACTCTAGGATGGATCTCCACCAGATCCTTAGCAGACCTCTTATGCAAACCCTAACCAGGTAATGGTTACCCCAATAACCTTCAATAGACTAATGAATATGAAAAATAGGTACTAATTCAAATCTGCTTAACTTAATAGAAATTCTGGAAGTTCACAAGTGGCCATTCTCTGAAAATCCTTGAATCTGCCTTACCAATTGGTATCACCCTTGGTATTGTTAGAACCTGTGTCAGAGTGTGTTCAAAAGAGTTCATTCATGAATATGAGTTAATGTGCGAATTTTCAAAGGAATCTTTAAAGCAACGGTAAAGAAAATTGAAAAAAATTAGCTAAGTATTTATGGGAGAGCAGCCAGCCTTGTGGAAAAGGCACTGGACGATTTGTTAAAATTATACAATCAACTGCGAGCTTAAAAAAAATTAAAAAAACTTCAACAAATAAAATACTTTTTTATTCACCCCAAACTCTGAGTACCCACACATATTTTTTTTTTGATTCTCAGTGTATTTTGACCAACGTACTGCATGCACAGGATGTGTTTTGAAAAAGTTGAGAGTAGATAATATGTAATCATGTTGTACTCGTCTCCACGATTTCATAGAGGCTAAGTTATATTTTTGGGTACAATGAGTGTAGGATTGTATTTACTATTGTCAGCGATTAAGACCAACTTTCTATCATTCGATCTGCATTTCACACCCATTTCTCGCACTTCCGACCAACCTCGCTAGAAGAAACAACGATTTGGCCGTAATCAGAAAGATTGGAGACAACGCGGAGATGATTGCTGTATTTCGAAATGCTGGATTTACGGAAATTCAGACAAGTCTTAGTGAATGGGAAAAAAGTAATTTTGGGGGATAACCTAGGTACGTCTTCCCGGTCGACTACCCGAATCACAGTCCCCGAAACAACTGTACAGGGTGTAACGGTTAAGGTCGTACAACCGGCCAGGGTTCGATTCTACAACTAATTTGTGACTTTTGTGACTAATTTGTGAGACAAAGTACGAAAAGATGGCTGCCTAACTCATTTTAGGGTAAAAATGTTGATTTTCGCGAAACGTCGATATTTATTGGAAGATCCACGGTTTTTGGCACGAGAACGAGGATTTTACACCATTAGTCCGCTGTAAACAATTTTATAACCATACCGTTGGAAAGCTGAGATTTTGGGCCAACTTTTGGGGTTACAGTGAGAACTTAACCGGCAGTTTCAGTTAGTGTTACAAACGTTTTAAAAAACGAAAAATTTTCGAGATTTTCGAGGTATTACTATTTGTGCTCACTTTTCAACATTTCAGCCTTCTTCGGAAAGTTTTATTTAACACTAGAGAGATAGAAAATTTAACGTTCTTTTCAAAGGTATAATTACATTTGAATTTTCATTGAAAAACAACGGAGTTATGGCTGCTTTAATGGCGTAAGGTCGAAAATACGAAAAAAATTTTAAAAGTGGAAAAAGTCCGATTTTAAGGGGGTTAAGAAAAAAAAGTCAGGAGACAAAAAAAGTCACAAATTAGTTGTAGAATCGAACCCTGGCCGGTTGTACGACCTTAACCAATACACCCTGTATATGGTTTACCCCAGACATGACGGAGGGGACAATAAACCGAATAGACGCTCAAAAAACTGAATAGAAGCTGAAAACTGACAGTCTTCTAATGACAACAAGAGTAAAAACAAAGACAATGGTCCGAATGTGTCCACCATTATGGAGGGTCACTGATAACAGGCACGCATGCGCATTCCGATGATAACGGCTATTGACTAGGTAACAGTATGTCTACTTCATATTTGAGCATTTTGTTAGGACTGACGTCTACAAGTCGTCTTTGTCCAGAGGCATCAATAGACAGACATCCCAATCGGCTCGCCAGACAAGTTTTACGGTTCGCCAGTCTTTCAGTTCAAGGTTCTCCCCACCTTCTGTAGTGAGAAGGTAATATTCAGTGAACGAGGAACTTCTCAATTTCAGTATAATTGGAGTTATCAGTAGGTTTTTATGTTGTCTGAATTGGTCCGCGAGTTCAATTCAATAGAGCACGTACCTGCTTATATAGAGATACTTAAGATTTGTAACAACCAGGCAGGTACACTTGCGAATGCAGCGAGGTCATATACTTGACACTCACGTTATTGTTCTTAACGTATGTAGGCTGCCCACTTGCATTGTTATTCATCGAGCTTGCAACGAATGTGAGATAGTTCCATAATAATGATGATGTTGCAACATTCATGGCAGGCATATTCTTGTTGTACGAGTACAGGCAAAATAAGAGAGACCACGAATGAATGAACTCCACGTTTATTATTACAAATTCTACAAAAAAACTAGTTTATATAAATAATATAGTTATCATTATCAACTTATCACAAAATTTGACATTTGAGGGAGGAACATGGGAATACTACTCATTATGTTATTTGTAATAAGAAATCATTATATTCCATCATTCATTGGTTTTTACATGCTGCATTTTTTGTTTTTAAATATTATTAAATTCAGAAACCAGAAATTCCCTGTATTGCCGTACATTACGTGCATATTTGCTGAGTGGAGACCAATCACGTCCATTCAAGTGGTCTAGGAATTCTATGATGTAAGCTAGTCCGTGATGTACGAAGTTCTTAAACTTTATTGTCATAAAACATGAATTAATATGGTTATATATTAATAACGATACATCTTTAGCTATAAATCAAAGAGTGCTTAATTATAATTTGTAATTATATTTGTCTTAAAAATATTTATTATTTGAAGACCTAGCGGAAGAGAATAGATACATGTTATTTTTTCTAGGGAATTTTCTGTTGGAGGTACGCAATATTGAAGAGAGGCAAACTCAATACTAAGGTCGTTTCTATAAAGAAATAATTTCCACTTACCTACATAGTATCCTTACAAGGTACCTGCCTGTAAATAAGGTACCTGGAATGAAACGTTTTTGAGAAGCATTGAAATCGTCTTGATGAAAATTGGTAGTTAGCGCAATCAGCTCAAGTTTACAACTACGAGTATAATTAAACGAGCAATATTCACAATCGTTTTCACAAAGTTTTGAAATTCGTTAATTTATTTTTCACCCTTTTGAATAAACGGACGGTAACCAAAAGTATTACATACTCAACCTGGGGTCCGGTGTAGCCACGGTCGCTGAGGCGAGCGTTGTTTGGCGGAGGAATTTGGACCAACTTCTGCGGGGGTCGTGGGTTCAAATCGAAATTCATGCGTCCGGGGCCCTCATTGCACTTCTCGTCCCAACCCAGTGCCGTCAGATTCGACGAGTTGTTATACTTCGAAACATTATTACCTAGTTTGAAACAAATGTTTCAATTCCATATGTTCAACGTTTTGGTTGTGAATAAATTGAGAATTAATTGATTGTGCTTAACGAGAAAGACGAGTTTACTTTTATAACAGAATACTTGAAGAGAAAGACTTGAATGAAGAGAATGAGTAACGAATGAGCTGGAATAGAATGAGAATTAGGAAGTAGAGTTGGAAGAGAGTTGAGTGAGTTGAAGAGTTTAGGAAGTTGGTACAGGTAGAGAAGGAAAGAGAATTTTGTCGACGACACCCAGGGCGGTGAGGAAATGGGAAGCCATGAGCGAAATCATCAGAACAAATTTCCATGTTCCTTCGGAAGACAGCTGATGACGTCCGCGACGCCAGAAATGGCAGTCGGACGAAAATACAACTTGAAATAGTTGTTTATTGTACTTAACTTCTACTTTACTACTCAACCTTCACAGAACTCGACCTCATTTGGAAACCATATCCCGAGGTACATATTAAGGGGGTCTCAGTCGGTCGCCGTTCAATCCTCGTTCCGGGTCAGTATTTAGCGAAATTGTAGGGGCAAAAACTTAAAAAGTTGTACCTAAATTTGCAATTTTAAAGGTTTTTAGAAATTCGTTAGTAACGACAATTGCCAGTGAAAACGCTGCATTGTATTACACAAAGATTTATTATTTTTCTATATAGATCACTAGTTTATCTCTCAGTTTTTCAATTCCCTAGGGCCGTGCACTGATGAATTTCTAAAATCCTTTAAAACTTAAAATTTAGGCACAACTTTTCAAGTTTTTGTCCCTTCATTTTCGCGAAATACTGACCCGGAACGAGAAACAAACGGTGTATGCGATCTTAGCTCGGCCAGCGATCTCGCGGCTACGCTCCAAAAACCCAAAATGCGATCTCACCAGCATTTTGTACTGGATAAAATGGTTTAGATTCCTCAACAACAAAAACTCTGCTTTCCAAAATTGGCGCTCGCCCGGAGGACGTACTTTCAGCATGGAAACCGTGATTTCATTGACGTTGTAGATTTTCATCATCGTTCTGTCGAGCGCCTAAAAAACTTGCAAACAAACAAGAACCTAACAAACGGATAATTTTCACCTAACGAGCGAGTGATATCGTTGATAACTATATCGGTGATATAGTTGAGTTCAGGAGTGATAACTCAGAGGTGGAAGAGCATGTATTGGGGATTGAGACCTCAGACACCCGTGAGATCGCATATTACTTGTCCGAATGTGTCTGAGATTATATACTAAACTATGTAGTACTTCTATCGAAATTTGGTCGGAGAATCAAGGGTCTGGTGGGGTAAATAAACGCTATGGGGTAAATCTAAACAGGCCCTTATGTATTTACAGTAAACAACTTTGTGCCATCCGACTCAGCGGATGCTACAGTTTCACAAAAATCCATTAGTTAGCGTATTAGGAGTTACGTAAAGAGTCGAAGAGAACTATGATAGGAAACATTGAAATTTTGTTTACAATTACCTCACCTGACCCTACCGAAGTCTTCCATCTCTTTGGACGAGTCCTCTTTTCTTTACGAAGGAAGGCTTTTCAGGTTATACGTCGATATCTTGAAACCAAATTTCGAGGAAGCGGGAGGATTTTTTCTCTCTAATCGATTATCCCTACGTTTATGACTGAAATCAATGAACCGCATTTTGAACAAAAATCGGTTACTTCTGTGCCTCACTCCAAGTGAATCTCTCTTACTTACAAGTATGTTGCTGACCATCCAATTTATCATGATTGTAATATGAGTTCAATAATCATAAAATATCAGAAAATTGAAGAGAAAAAAGAAAAATCCTATCCCGATTTTGACAAGGAACGGCTTTGAAAGCTAATCAGTGCCAATCTTGCCTAACAGTCTCGCCGTCTGAGGCAATACGCCGATTGAAACAGTATTGTTCTAAGTGATCTGGACTATAATTGAGTTAATTAATGGGAATAATTCAATTAGCGATGTATTCTACCCCTAGAAACCTGTACGTTCCGTATAAATAGCTATTTCTTGATGGAGGAACCCCGGACTAGGACTGAATGAATAATTGATACAAATTGAATAAGGGAAGATTTATTGAGTCAGGGATCAAGTGTCAGAGTAACGTTTGCTCAAGATTCATCGTGTATTATTAGTGCCAGTTTATTTGCTTGGTAATGTATTAAGGGGAAAAGGTTACACAAATTATAGAGCCCCACAATAAATCATAAAGACAATTCATATTGTTTTATAGTTGGTATCGTTGGAGCACCTTGGTGTATGATGAAAGACGATATTCAACGAGACCTACGAAAGGAAGCAATCAATAAGACCTTATTAAAATATGCAAAAGAACGCGAACTTTACCTCCACTAACATGAAAACTTGGAAATGTTGTCCGATCTCGAAGCAAAAGGAGAATTTCAACGCCTCAAATGAAACCAACCATTGAATTTAATAGTACTGTGTGATCAGTGTTTAATGCAAATAGTGAAAACCAGTGATATAAAAAAATTGTACATACTATACAGTGATGCAGAGTAGGTATGTTATAAAAACAAAAACAAATCATTTTGGTTTATTATTTCCAATAATGAATCATTGGAATCGACCAAGAAAAAGAAATTTTAACACCCCCTCAAAATTTGATGGTTTACGTTTCAAGGTACGTAGAATCCAAAAATCGAATAAAACGCTGCAAATTATTACACAATGGTTTATTATTTTTTATTTTTCTATATAGATCACTCACATCTTCGGGGCACAACTAGAACTCAAATGGAGCCTATGGAGCCTACATACCAAATTTCATCAAAATCGGTCAATGCTAAGTGGCAAAAGTGCCGCGTACGGCGTACGGCGGACGGACGGCCAAATTTTTATTCGATTTTTGGATTCTACGTACCTTGAAACGTAAACCAAGAAATTTTGAGGGGGTGTTAAATTTTTTTTTTCTTGGTCGATTCCAAAGGTTCATTATTGAAAACAATTAACCAAAATTTGGCCGTCCGTCCGCCGTACGCGGCACTTTTGCCACTTAGCATTGACCGATTTTGATGAAATTTGGTATGCAGGCTCCAATTGGGGTCCAGTTGTGCCCCGAAGATTTTGGTTGATGTAGGTCATTTTTAAGGGTTCCAAAATCAATTTTGAAATTTTGAAAACGCCCTAACTCAAAAAAGTTTGATATAAAGGTATTGTTTTTCCTTCAATTTAAGATTCTATAGAATTTTTAAAATTTTTGAGACCAGCCGGAGCTTTGTAGGATAAACCGTTCGCTCACTACAAGGATTTAAAGTTTGGACGTACAATAAATCAGAAACACGAGTGTGAATCGCAAAAGAGGCCTAATCTCCGTTCAAATTAAAGCTGACCGAAATGCGATCGATGTTTTTCTTCATGTTGGATGGTTGATGGCTTTGCAGACGAGTGATCTATTTAGAAAAATAAAAAATAAAAAACCATTGTGTAATAATTTTGCAGCGTTTTTAAGCATCCATTTGATGACAAGGAAGCAAACAAAACAACCGCACTTGAAGAGACAATCCATAATTCACCAAATGAATTCCTCTGTTTACGGAGTATTACGTAAACCTAATCAAAAAAACGCTAAAAAATTGCGCCATTCAGCTGAAGCTTTCGCGGGTCACGTAGTCCGACAACCAACGTGGGCGCGCGATAGAGGCCTAATTAGGAGATCCATGGGAAGACGTGCATTTAGCTACCGGGTGTGTGAACTCAACTAGAGTTGGGGTGTTGAATGTTTCAATTAAAACTCGATTTCGCAGCGGGGAAGGCACAACGAAGAAGGCCGCTTGAAGCAAGAGGTTGCAGGAGAAGTGAGCAAAACTTGAATGTAGGGGATTTTACGTTGCGCAAGGACTCCTAGCAAAACTTTCTGGTTATTATTTCACAAAGATTTAATATCATTATTAATGAAAAAATTAAAAAATGTGTTGTCAGTCTTCCAAAGATCGGTCACTAAAAGTCAGAGCGAGAACGAATAAGGGAGACATTTAATTTTGTAGGGGGTAATTTCGCTGACTAACAAGCCTAATTATTGTATGCATTATTTTCAATTATTGGAAAAATCATGAAACATTGAAAAAAATTATTTCCTACTAACAAGCCTAATAATTATTATTAGAAAATAGTACAATTATTGTATGCATTATTTTCTTGTCCCTTATCTTGTTTTTGTGTTCAGTGAACACAAATCCAGGCATTTATTCCTACACATTCATCACAAGAAGACTTGCACTGGCAAAAATAGGATTTTAATGTTATATTCATACTGTAATACTATAATTATTATAATATGGAAATCTACGTAGCAAGTTTTAAACACAAGGTCATGCAATGAGCTACATTTGTATGAAGGTACCCAGTTATCTTTTACGTATTATTAAAAAAAAGTCCATTCATGCAGCATGAATCAATGAGCGAATTTTCAAAGAAATCTTTCAATTGAAGGTATGGTTAAGAAAAGGAACAATGGTGTTGCAATTTCTTTTAGAGAATTATTTTTACAAGATTCTTCAGTATACCATACTAACATACTGTACGCACTGGGTATGCTTTGAACATGTTAGCAGTTCATATTCATGTTCCACTCATCTCGACAAACTCATAGAGTACCCACATGGCTACTGCATTTCTGGCTACTACAAATATACGCATGTTTTCATTATACTTTTCTTGATTTTTGGACAATTTTCATTTTTGAAAAACGCATTGATATCAGAAATTTTGAGCTGAATCCGAATATACCATATATTACTATGATTGTGAAGGTAATAACATATTGCTTCCGAGTCTACCAAAGTAGCGGAAGCTTTGCTTTCACTTTTCAAGGACGAAAAAAAAGTTCTCCAAAATCAAAATTTTCACTCGCGTTTTGCGTTTTAGACCTTTCTGAACAATTTTGGTTCAGTGTCTTTGTGTCTGTGTGTCTGTCTGTCTGTGTGTCTGTCATGAATTCCTTGTAACGCGCATAACTATACGAAGTTATAGTCCGATTTCAATGAAATTTTCAGGGATTGTGCGGGTTGGTGTGTAGACGGTCCCCTATGAAAATCATCATCTCCGGACTGATAGAAGCGACTGCGCATGCGCAAACGTGAATTCCTTGTAACGGCCATAACTTCTACATTTTCCATCCGATTTCAATGAAATTTTCAGGGATTGTGCGGGTTGGTGTGTAGACAGTCCCCTATGAAAATCGTCACCTTCGGACTGATAGTAGCCACTGCGCATGCGCAAACGTGAATTTCCTTGTAACGGTCATAACTTCCACTTTTTCTACCCGATTTCGATGAAATTTTCAGGGATTATGCGGATTAGGTTGTAGATGGTCCCCAATGAAGATCATCACCTTCGGACTGATAGTAGCCACTGCGCATGCGCAAACGTGAATTTCCTTGTAACGTCCATAATTCTGCATTTTCTATCCGATTTCAATGAAATTTTCAGGAATGTTACAGACTAGTATTTAGATGGTCCCCTATGAAAATCACCACCTTCGGACTGATAGTAGCCACTGCGCATGCGCAAATGTGAATTCCTTGTAACAGCCATAACTTCTAAATTTTCCATCCGATTTCAATGAAATTTTCAGGGATGTTACAGATTAACTTTTTGATGTTTTGAGATTAACGACTATGCATCGGATCATCTATACAATCGGGTTATGGATACGAGGAAGCTATGTGCCACACCCACTTGGCAGACGTTTTTTTTCATGTTGTGGATATTATGTTGTTTAGCTTGGGGCCTGTAAATAAAATGTGTGACGTTTCTTTCAGCTCGATAAAGTGTAAAACGAGGTCTGGGAGACACGGGTTAGATTCCAGGCCTTAACATTAAAATCGTTTTGTAATTCCGACAGTTTTCAATTTGGTATGCACCAAATAAAACTTTTGTAACAACATTAAATCGCGTATATAACAATTAAAAACTTGATTTAGAGTTGTTGTATTCTTGCCAACAGGTCAGCACCCTGTTTTTGTTGGGCTGTCAATTCGGCCACTATCGGTCGTGGAATTGGCGACATCTGATAATACCTAGACATGATATCCATGATGTATCGTTTTATCTCATCAATAGAGATGAAGTTTTCAACTAGATTTAATCAATTTGTTCTTCGTTTTCTTTCCTCTTTGTTCTTCCACGATTTAATTGGGGGTGTCTCCCCAAACCTCTCCTGGCTACGGCCTTGTTAACAATAGTTGTTGTAGTACTATTAATAGCGTAACCCCCTATTGCATCTTTTGGATGACAATATTTAAACATTGTCGGAGTTGTGAGGTTGTCAGTACCGGGAAAGAGAGCCTGTTAGGGAATTTTCACAAATATTGTGATTGGAAATTCAAAATGGTCATGATACTGATTCATAATACTGTTCCTTTGGACAGCTCTTCGTCGAACAATTTTTGCAAACATAGTGAGCACGCATCTTCGTTTATTCCACATTTAACCAAATCTCGAAACTGTGCAACAGATAGAAAGAATAATGAAACACCCGAGACTGTGAAAGTGAAGCTATTCTAAATCAAGAAATACAGGTACTTTTGGGCGTGGGACTCATCTAGTCAATCCAGGAAGCTTCTTGATGGTTCAAGTTGCGGTTTGGTTGCCTTCTGATTAATGGCGTGCATTGAAGTATATCGCAGGAATCCACCCAATTCAGTGGACCGCATGCTATTGAAAGGATACACAGATGGGTTCAGCTCGTAGGTGCTAAGATACGTACCTCAGCTCGCGGTTTCCAAACCACCGATTCCCTAACCCATAATCATCGCATGAAAATTATCCGCCGTGATAGCGCTGTTGAAAAAATACATTCCCACATCTAATCCAGCTCAAATGTATTAATATTTGAACTGAATTAGACATCTTCTTCTCTGGGGAAGTAAGGAATTTCAGCTCAGCTCTTGGCTACTATACGTCAGAAATCTTGAGGAAAATATTGGAGTTACTTATTGATGTCAGGACCTGAGTGTTTTTTCAATAATGGTTTCAATAATACACCTCAGTAGCAGGACCCAACAGTAATAAATGATCCGATTAGGACCACGTAAAGCAATAAAACAATTTTCCCAGCAATTGAAATGTTGTTCAGACAAACTCGGTCATCGCGCTTCTCATACTAATCCATTCTTAATATTTACCCTCCAGTATATTCCTAAGAGCTGTGTGTCTACGTAAATACGTTGATCCGCCTTAATAACTTTATTGTACACCAAAAGTCAAGAAAAAGCGAATCCTCCTGTGAAATGGGCAACATTATTATTGTGTTTAGTGAGTAAATATGAAATCACCGCTATTCGTGGATGATCCGTCAGTCAACTTCTGCTTAACAAAAATAGCCAAGATGGTAATTTTGCAGTTTTATCCAGACAAACTCGGGCATCTGGTTTAAAATGAAATGCGGCAGCTTCAGAACTCAAGCATTTATTGTTCCCAATCCAATAAAATTCAAACCAACACGAAATTATGGATGCTTGAGATCGTATACCTTGAGTTAGGCTGATGTGACCAACGCAGATTCCTCGATCAACATCAAAATGAATGTAACAATGTTTAACTTTAACTTCATAATGGGAGGTCTCAGTCGGTCGCCGTTCGATCCTCGTTCTGGGTTAGTATTTCCCTAAATTTTAGGGGCAAAAACGTTGAAAGTTGTAGCTAAATTTTAAATTTCAGGTATTTTAAAAATTCATTATTGCATGGCCATTGGGAATTGAATAACTGAAAAATTGCCGCACGAATCATAAAAATCGAACAATAATTGCCAGAGAAAACGCTGCAAATCACTAAACAAAGGTGTATTATTTTTCTATGTAGATCACTCGTCTGCAAAGAACACGGCGTTGCCATTGTTACCACCAAACAACCTGAAGAAAAACATCGATCGCAATTCGGTCAGCTAAAATTTGAACGGAGATTAGGTCTCTTTTGCGATTCACACTCGTGTTTCTGATTTATCGTAAGTCCAACTCCTAAATTCTCGTAGGGAACGAACGGTTTGTCCTACAGGGCTCCGCGTGGTCTCTAAAAATTCTATATTATCTCAAATTGATGGAAAAACAATACCTTTATATACAAATTTTTTGAGTTAGGGCGTTTTCGAAATTTTAAACCTTATTTTTCAACACTTAGAAGTGACCTACATCAACCAAAATCTTTGGGCACAACAAGACCCCAAATGGAGCCTACATACCAAATTTCATCAAAATCGGTCAATGCTAAGTGGCAAAAGTGCCGCGTACGGCGGACGGACGGCCAAATTTTTATTCGATTTTTGGATTCTACGAACCTTGAAAAGTATACCAACAAATTTTGAGGGGAAAACATAATTGAATAAACGGTTTTTCCCATTTTTCTCTGGCAATTATTGATCAATTTTGATGATTCCACCGGCAATCTAAGTTTTTCAATTTCCTAGGCCCATTTCTAAAATCCTTGTAAATTTCAAATTTAGGTATAACTTTTTAAGTGTTTGCCCCTTCAATTTCGCGAAATACTGACCCGGAACAAGGAATGAACGGAGACCGGCTGAGACCCGACTGAGGCTGACTATGAATTGAGCTACCAACTTGCTGGCATATGATGACGTGTGTCCCTTAGCATCACAAAAGGAACAGTCCAAATGACTATCATAACAGTTGTCTCGTTCATGTTTTTTGAAACTGGTCGACTGTTTAAGTAAATGGAACTTGAGCGTTTCAGAGATAACTCCCATTGAAAGTGCTAAGTGCTGGATGCTGGGTGCTTTTCACGCATTCCTCAAATGTAGAACCAGTGACTCTCCTGAGGGCGACCTTTGGTTTTAAAACAGTGTAGTATTCTGGTTTCAACAGGACAACAAGATGATGACCTTGTTGCTTTGGATCTGTAACTTTTAACTGTACTTTTTAATTTGTTCGATAAAATTATCGATTGGCTCATCAATATGATCAAAAACGGTATTAAATTCAACGAGTATACACGGCATAGGTAGTGCATGTTGTAGGCTGCTATCTTCTTACTATCGACAAATGAGAATGATGTTCATAAGTGACTTTCTGCAATCTCAGCAGGCAAGATCAACGATCTTTTCGATCTCTTCAATGTTGGATCGGAAGTATTTGATCGCTTCTATCACAGCTACAACAAGGAAGTTTTCTACCTTGTCGATAACTGAATGATTCAATTCATTTCTGCAGGTGTAAAGGTCGTACGGGAGATATACATAACTCTCATCTAATCTACTCAAGGGCGTTGGACATCTGGCTGGTACGGAATTGCTCCGCATCTATACTGAAACGCATCAGTGCACAGATTGAATGGCCTCATCAGGAAGTTACAAAATTGGGGAGGAGATCTTGTCGACAGAAGATCTCGAGATATCAAAGAGAATGATGAATGGGCAGCTGCATAGGACGCGATTCTTTGGCAGACCGAGGATAAGTTGGGTGGATGGTTTCAGTCATGATGACTCCATTCTCCATTCCAGGGATTTGTGACCGAACGACTGGCACAACAGCGAAGCACAGGAACACGTCTGGCAAATGGGCGTGGCACATATCTTCCTCGTATCCATAACCCAATTATATAGATGGTCCGATGCATAGTAGTTGATCTCAAAACATCAATCTCTAAATTCCTCTAAATACCTTGCACTACCCTCATAGGGGACTCTACTCGTCAACCGGCACAATCTCTAAATATAGTTGGAAAATGTAGAAGTTATGGCTGAAACAAGGGAATATACCTTTGCGCATGAGCAGTAGCTACTATCAGTCTGGGGGCAATGATTTTTATAGGGGACCATCTAGACGCCAACCCGCACAATCCCCGAAAATTTCATCGAAATCGGATGAAAAATGTAGAAGTTATGGCTGTGGCAATTATTTCACGTTTGTACATGCGCAGCAGCTCCTATCAGTCCGGGGGCAATGATTTTCATAGGGAACCGTCTACTCGCCAACCTGCACAATCCCTGAAAATTTCATCGAAATCGGATGAGAATTGTAGAAGTTATGGCTGTGGCAAGGATTACATGACAGACACACAGACAGACAGACACGGAACCAAAGTTGTTCAGGAAGGTCTGAAACGTAAAACGCGAGTGGAAATTTTGATTTTGGGGACCTTTTTTTTCAACCTTGAAAAGTGAAGACAAAGCTTCCACTACCTTGGTAGACTCGGAAGCGAAATTTGACGGAGGAGGCCACAAAAGAAGTTAGGATGTTCGTAATAGCTGAATTAGATGGTCGTGTGTGATGTTCAATAAAATTTGACATCAGTTCAGAAGCTTTCTGAGTGAATTAGTCAATGGATTGGTATATTATACCAATATCTAATATTAAATATATTATATTTATTATTAAATATTAAATATAAATTTAAATATTTAAATATAAATTAGACTGTAAATTTTACAGTCCTACCTCCTCTGTCCCCACGTAAATACGTTGATCTCCCATAAAAACATTGGTTTTTATTATGTGCCAAATGTTTTTCCTCTCGGCTGACTGGTCGCAAATGCCATATTGTTGAGGATTGCGTGGGCGAACGGAAACGCCTACTCATCTCGAACGTTTGTCGACTCAATATATCTCTCCATTATCTATATATCTTTCCTTCAACCCCCGAGTCAGTATCTTACTGCTATGTCCCATTGAGGGGAGCGAATAAATAAAATTAGCCGCCCAAACCAACTTGTGTGGCCTCATTTTTCACAATTCATTGTCGATTTGTAACTCGATCGCATTCTTATGTGTATTACGCTGCGACACCGTGAGCATCTGATCACCCTTGAACACCCACTCGGTTAGAAATAAATAATCGACTAATGAAGCATTTCATCATGAAAGTTCGTGGGTTTTTTCAAGTGCTCGATTGAGTTGAAAATGTCTGTGGGGAGTTACAGTACCAAACTCGGGACAGGAAGGAAGAAACAATCCCAACTATGTCTGAGAAAAATCTGTAGCATCCGACAAAACCATACAAAAATATGGTAAGACGGGTGGCCCTAGACAGCCTCTATGAGTTTTAGATATTCAGATTCTGTCGAACTGATACTGAGTGGACACGAGCTGATAAATTCCTTAAAACCACGATTTCTTTGAATCTTCAAGTTCGGAATCGTTCAAATTTGAGAGTTGTTGGGTGTGAAATTCGAGACGATTGCCTGATAGAGTTCTTTACATTCTAATTAGTTGGTGTCATGACACAAGGGAGGAAATGTTTGCCATTATAGCTTCCTCGCATCGAATGTTCTGGAAATATGCAAGTAGTTGGTGTAAAAAAATGCTCAGCAGCGATAAATCGATCTAAATTGACCTTACAATCTTACATGTATGTGTAATATTCCATACAGCTTACATTAGGTAGCGCGACTGAACACAGCATAAACGGGCTTGGAGAGGCTGATGTGGGACCATGTTTGTTTCACACTACGTTACCCCAACATTGAAACGTCGCGTCCCTACTACACTACCACCACAATATCCTGGTCGCAACTCACTCATCTAGCATTTGACGAATTTGGTATATACATTCAGGAAAGTAAAGCAACCATTTCAGAAAACCTCCATTCCAGGTTGGATTTTCGTCCGACTGCCATTCCTGGCGTCGCGGACGTCATCAGCTGTCTTCCAAAGGGAAGATCATAATTTGTTCTGATGATTTCACTCATGGCTTCCCATTGAACTCCCTGGGTTGTGACGAGGAGAGCGATGAGAGCCCCGGACGCGCAAAAACGCACGCTGCGGGTAACGAGACTTGAACCCACGACCCCCGCAGAAGTCAGTCCAAATTCCACCCGCCAAACAACGCTCGCCCAGCGACCGTGGCTACACCGGACCTCCCGTTCAGAAAAGTATGTTTTGTTTCAGGAGGATGATTTGTTTGTGGTGGTTGCCAAATAATGGTGTGCAAATCAACCCCGCTAGAAAAAAAATCGTCCTACTCCTTCAAATTTTTTGATGTTTTAAAAATGAAAAACGCTGCAAATTATTATGTTCCAGGGGACAAAAATGCTTTCCTCCTCTCAGTAGACTGCTCTTCCTATTGCATTAATTTACGGTTCGCTATGCAGCTTCATATTGGTAGTGGCATGGCAGTACCGGTCTACATTCCAATTTGAAGGAGGTAGAATTTGATTACCGGCCGTTAGTAGGATTAGTGCTTAGGATGTCGCATTCCAATTACCGGTAATCAACCTCTATGAATATTACGAGTTGTAAGAGTGATAGGAACAGTGCTTAGGGACGTCGTATGTCACATGTACAACTCGTAATTCGCACAGTTCATCAGTTGGATAGAGATCGGCTCTTAGGGCGACGTCATTTCCAACTGATAAATTGTGGACTTAGATGATTTACTTTAGAAAACATAGAAAAAAAACAGTTTCGAGAGGTTTTAGTCGGCAAAATTTAATCAAGGGCAAAAATGAGAACTCGAAGAATTTGGTTTAAATGGATCTATCAAGGCGGAAAAAGAGAGCGAGAGAGAGTTGATAACTTTGGGAGCTAGCAAGAATTGTTCTCAACGGGGCAGGACATGTCCTTTTATTTGGGGGGCGTCCTGGTGGGAGAGTGTCCCAAATAGGGACACATCGTCTCCCCACGGTCCAGGTCTTACGACCGAGAAGGGAGTTCTGGTTCGCCTAGCTTTTCTTGGGTAATTATTACAGTAATACTTTCTCAATTAATATGGTTCGCCATATATTACAAAATGGTTTTTTCTTTTAATGTACAGACCCATCTCTATGCGTTTGTGGATACGAGTAGATCTTGAATATGGACTCCTAACATCTTCAAAGCATACCCAGTGCATACAGTATGTTGGTATGGTATACTGAAAATCGAAAAGAACCAAGAATCGTGTAAAAAAACTTTCTAAAAGAAATTGCAACACCATTTTTCCTTTTCTTAACCATACCTTCAAATGAAAGATTTCTTTGAAAATTCGCTCATTAATTCATACTGCATGAATCGACTTTTTTTTGGATTCTACATACCTAGGAACGTGAACCATCAAATTGTGAGGGGACTACATTTTTTCTTGCATGATTCCAAAGGTTCATTATTGAAAATAATAAACCAAAATCGTCCTATGGCATGCAACACTTAGGTTTCTCCTCCTTCGGGTTTTTGGTGTTCTGAAAAAGAGAAAAAAAAAAAAAAAAAAAATAATAATAATAATAATAATAATAAAAATAAATGCTGTCCTTAGTCTCACAAAACTGAAATCCTTCCTCCATAAGATTTTTTGGTGCTTTAAAGTTGGTAAAAAATGACATCGACTTCACTTCATAGTATTACTTCCGCTGAGTGAGGAAACATGTTGACTCCGCTATTTCGTCTTCTCAAAATATGAGAAGATCCATGCAATGCAGTTGTAGTTAAGTAATGAACAAGTTTCCCCAAAAAACAACCGTTTTAACTAACTGATTTTTAGCCTTTTTTGAACTATGCTAAAATTTGCTCACTACCATCGAAGAAAGAAAAGCATTCGTGTTGTATGTCTAAAAACCTATTTGTTTCATCCGCTGGTGCTCAGTTGCTTTTGTTCACAAGAAACTCACTTATTTGACAACAAATCATAACTGATGGTACTTATTCGTGAGTTGGTAGATATAAATCATTCAATAGGCTGAAGCATGTTCTATTCCTATTTCACAGACATCAGCCTCGTCTTTCAAGTAACCTTCATCTCCTCAAGTGGGAAACGCCAATAGCAGGTATAATATTGTACCTGTACGATAGATGTTTAAAGAATAATAATCTTACACTTCATGTTTCTTAGGTTTCAGTCGTATAGGCGTTATAATAAGGTAATCAGCTGTTTGAATAGATAATGAGCTCTCAAACTTTGTACCGAGTGAAACACTGCCTCTCTTGAGGGTCCTAGGAAGGATGGCGGAATGATGGCTTCAGAGGAGTTTCGTCTCCCTCATTAATAAAAAGTTGGAGCAAATTAAGGGAAACGCCTAAAGGTTCTTTGAAGTTACAACAATTTCCATAACATTAAGCTGATGGGTCTTGAAAACCTCTTGAAAATGTGAGGCTATTACTTCCTCCTAAACAATCTTCGCTGCCTCAATGCTATTATCCTCCACAGGATCGAGTATAGATAGGGCATTGGAGGCCTTGTGAGAAAAAATGTTAATCTCAAAGACTTACCTACATCAAAAGCAGGAGAAGCTTTCAACGAAAACCTTTTGTTCTCAAGGTAGAAAACGTAGAAGAAAAGTCAGGAGCCTGAACTACTGCTGTAGGTGTTCATCATGTGGGGTAAAGTTCCAACACGTTGCTACGAGCTTTCTATGGATCGGACTTAATACCACTCGCGCTTGTCCTTGAAGTACTCTAAGAATTCTTTGGTGTGCTGGAATCATCAAGAAATACTATTAGAAAGATTCCAAATTCTAGATCCTGACAATGAATTGATTAAAATGTCCTGTAAAATAGGAAAAATCATTTTCTCTACATCGTTAAACTCGTAAAGAAAAATTTGAATTGTTGTTTGGATTGAATCCCGCTTTTTCATTGTCCTTGAAGGCTTTCTTTCTCTGTTTTATGATTTTGAGAGTACCAAATATGAGTTAGCAGTTAGTTTGACCTTTACAACCTTTACAAATTTAGACCGCACTCCGATATCAGCCTCTGCCATCTAGATGATCTTCGTTATTGAAGGGCGGATGGAATAAGGAGCAAGAGGCCTCAACGGATAAACGACCTCCCCACTCGAGGCAAAGTCATGATCGGGCAATAGAACCCAAACCTAGATTATTTGGAGGTCCGACCCGATTGAATCATTCGCCCTCTTTTATTTTATAAAGCGAGAAGGTCCTCGCTCGTGTGGGGTCGAATGTCTTACATCAGTCTATATGGAATTGGGAATTCGTAAACGAAAAACCGGGTCGTGTCACTGTCACTTCGTACTACAGTAATTTACCTCACAAGCCAATAAACTCGAACGAATCGTACTTTGTTCCACTTCGACCCTGAGGATCATGATCTGAAGGAATGGAGGCAAATATAACAAACGTATTGGAAACTAGAGTGACTAATCGAGATTCTCCATACCACAACCAAACTTTTAAATCAGTTGTATTTACGATGTTCTTGATCAATCAACGTAACTACGAATGCCAATCACACGATGAGTAAGAGAATAGCAGCATTTTTCCTATAAGCCAACATTATTCCGCAGCTTGTGCCTAAGAATTTTATGTTTCAGCAGAAAGTCAAGAAGAAAGTTGAAAATTTTCTCTCAGATTTCGATACCTGAGATGTTTGCGTAATTTTGATTCGGTATCTTTCTTTGGTCAAATCCCAGTCCTTCGAAAAAACGCTGCAAATTATTACACAAAGGTTTATTATTTTTGTATATAGATGACTCGTCTGCAAAGAACACGGCTTTGCTATTGTTACCACCTACCAACTTGAAGAAAAACATCGATCGCATTTCGGTCAGCTAACATTTGAACGGAGATTAGGCCTCTTTTGCGATTCACACTCGTGTTTCTGATTTATCGTAAGTCCAACCCTAAAATTCTCGTAGGGAGCGAACGGTTTGTTCTACAAGGCCGCGTGGTCTCAAAAAATTGTATACTATCTTAAATTGATGAAGAAAACAATACCTTTATATCACATTTTTTTGAGTTGGGGCGTTTTCAAAATTTCAAACCTTTTTTTTCAACCCTTAGAAGTGACCTATATCAACCAAAATCTTCAGGGCACAGCTAGACCCCGAATGGAGCCTAAATACCAAATTTCATCAGAATCGGTCAATGCTAAGCGGGGAAAGTGCCGCGTACGGCGTACAGACGGCCAAATTTTTACTCGATTTTTGGATTCCACGTACCTTGAAACGTAAACCAACAAATTTTGAGGGGGGGGGGGGGTTAAAATTTTTTTCTTGGTCGAATCCAAAGGTTCATATTGTTAGGGACACTACACACAATTAGTATTCATTGCAAAACACATGTTTCTATTAGTTACTTTCCCAAATAATAAAAATTGACTTCTATTCTTGAAACCGAACCAAGTGGTTTAATTTCTATTATTAATCACAAGATCGTAATACTGGTGGCAGCTATGGTCAATACCCGCTCCACTGTTAGAGATAGACAGGGGGTGAATGATGGAGAAGAGACTATCACCCAAAGTTCTGACGAAACCGTGGAACGGAACGAACCCAATGATGAATTCGTTCAAGCATCAGGTATATCTTTACCTCTCATGCAGTTTCAACAGTACTGGGAGAAAGAACGTGCTGCTTTAGTGGAACAACTGCAAGTTGAGTGGAGCGCCTCCCTTGGAGACCTCAGAGAGGCTATGCAAGAAGATTGGAGGAGTTTTCTAGCAGAATTCCAAAGTTTGCTGACCACACAGGCTGCGAACAGCTGTCAGTGCGCCTCGAAACCAACAAACCGCAGCCCCGAGCCTTTTCAAGGAAGTAGACAGGAGCTATTCAAACCAAAACCCTACGATGGTAATGTCGATTGGGAGGCCTACAGACTTCAATTTGAGGAAATAGCCCTAAAGAATGGATGGGATGACCAAATAAAAACCACTGCATTAGCTCATGCTTTGACAGGATCTGCGTTGGAGGTATTACCATTGGTTGAAACGCCACGTACCTTTACCAGATTAGTTGAAGCACTAGGAAAGCGGTTTGGCTATGAAAAACAGGCTCAACGCTTCATGACCATGCTTTTGACCCGAAAGCAATTACCCAACGAAGACATTTTAACGTACCATCAGGCAATACAGAAGTTGGCGAGAAAATCCTGGGCCACAGACTTTAAAGCGGGGCCGGGAGAAGACATGATCGTGTACCATTTCGTCCAGGGTATACGAGACCCAAAAGTGCGGGAGAAGGTGTTAGGTGTGTGGCCAAAAACACTCGAAGATGCTTTGGATGTCTCCTTGCGATTTGAGACAGTTGCTCAAGCGTCTCAAACACCAATCACGATCCGACAAGTGGAAGCCGTTGAGGAACGGGACAATGGTGGGAATCGTGAAGTGATGGAATCAAACGTCGTAGTAAGGAGGTCACCTTCGAAAAAACCATTTCCTCGAGCTTTGGATGAGCAACGCCAACGCCGCCAAATGATTTGCTGGAGATGCTCTGCTCCAGGTCATGTAGCTTGGCGGTGTCCGTACCCTCCAGTTACTGCTGATGTCCAGATGCAGAATCCTGGAACACCATCTCAACCCTCAACCTCCCAAGCAGCTGGCTGGTTTCCTAAACAAGATACTCGTACTGATCAAGTATCCTCATTGGGAAACGCCAGAAGGTCAGAGTAAAGAGACCTACTCTGATTTCCACAAACAGGTCTCATGAGAAAGAAAGAGGAGAGACTTTCATATATCGGGCAGCCAATGATGCATCGTTGATCTTGAAAGGATTTGCTGGAGGCCTGCCTTGTGATTTTGTTGTAGACACGGGGGCAACAAAAACAATTCTAAATATGAAACTTCTGGAACACATAAAGAATGAAATAAATCCTCTTACGATGCCTCTGTATTTGCGTTCGGTTTCTGGTGAGCGTATTCCAGTGAAAGGACAATCATCATTGTTGCTTGATGTAGGTGATGGTGTGCTGCGTCGCCACACTGTACTAATCGCTAAAATACACGAGGATTGCATCCTGGGACTTGATTTTCTGGAACGGCACCACTGCTTGATTGATCCAGCTCAGAAAGCCATTATTTTTAGAGGTAAGAGCCCTGTCGACAGTACAATTGGATCAGCGTATGGTACTTCAGTAATGGAGGAGGACGATGATAGCTTCCAGGACATTAGCCCACTTGATGAGACGTCAGAGAGCACCCCGCGTAATGAGCACCCCGACGGAATGCTTCCATCTCATGTCCAAACTTTGGCTGAGAAATCAACTGCTAGTCTCACTGATGCACAGAGAGTTACAGCCTTGGCCCTTCTGAAAGAATTTACAGATGTTTTTGCCAAGTGTGGGAAGGATTTGGGATGTATTTCTGGTTTTTCACATTCAGTGGATGTAGGGGATAGTGCACCCATTCGCCAAGCACCCAGAAGAATTGCTCCTCACCGGCTTGAAGAAGTTGATAAGATGATCAAAGATATGGAGGATACTGGTGTGATTGAGGCTTCTCATAGTCCTTGGGCAAGTCCAATAGTTTTGGTTCCCAAAAAGGACGGATCTACACGTTTTTGCATAGACTATCGAAGATTAAATGACGTCACCAGGAAGGATTCTCACCCTCTGCCAAAGATTGATGAGCTGACAGGTGGATTGGCTGGAAGCAATTGGTTTTCCACTCTGGACCTTCAATCAGGATATTGGCAAATACCAATGACTGAAAAAGATAAAGAAAAAACAGCCTTCTGCACTCCACGTGGCCTCTGGCAATTCAAGACCATGCCTTTTGGATTATGTAATGCCCCAGCAACGTTCCAGAGGGCAATGCATGGGATTTTGAGAGACCATATCAGAGAAGGCAGAGTCAAAGTGTATTTGGATGACATTCTAGTGGATAATGCTACTTTCGATGATCACATTATATGGCTGGAAAGAGTATTTAGAATATTGCGAGAGAAGAAGGTGAAACTAAATCCTAAAAAGTGCCACTTGTTCAGGACTAAGGTAACATACTTAGGATTATTATATCTGGGCAAGGAATCGAGGCTGATCCAGAAAAAACATCCAAAGTTAAGAATTGGCCAACTCCCAAAAACAGCAAGGAAGTGAGAACTTTTGTAGGGATGTGTTCCTACTATCGCTGCTTTATTCCTCACTTTGCTCAGAGAATGGCTCCTCTATATGCGTTGCAAGATAAGACAAGCACATTTGAGTGGACTCCAGCATGTGCTGCGTCATTCCAAGACATCAAATCGGCGATGACAGAACCTCCAGTATTGGGACATCCGCTTCCTGGTTCACTATTTGTGCTGGATACTGATGCATGTGACAGAGCAGTGGGGGCAGTCCTTTCACAAGTACAGGATGGTAAGGAAATTGTTCTTGCCTATTTCAGCAAATGCCTTTCGAAGCCAGAAAGAAATTATTGCGCTACAAGAAAAGAACTCCTCAGCATTGTCAGAGCACTGAAGCACTTCCACTCCTTCGGATTGGACAGTGGAGAGGAATTTGTTGTCCGAACTGACCACTCTGCCTTACAATGGCTTCGCAATTTTAAGGAACTTGATGGTCAGTTGTCAAGGTGGCTACAGCTCATAGCATCATACAACTACCGGATCATTTACCGACCAGGCAGAAATCATCAAAATGCAGATGCTCTCTCACGAAGGCCCTGCATCAATGATAATTGTCATCATTGTAGTAGACAAGAACAAAAGCATGAAAAGTTACTCTCTATTCAACGAGTCGAGCTGGATTCAGATAGTATCAATTGGGTAGATGAACAACAGAAAGATGCAGATCTTCGAGTTGTATCATCTTGGGTGGCATCCAAGCAACATCCTTCCTGGGAACATGTAGCTGCAAAAAATAAAATTGTAAAGACATTGTGGGCAAAGTATAATTCCCTAATTGTTCGGGATGGAATACTGATACGCCTTTGGGAGGATGACTCCGGCAGAAAAACCTTGAAGCAGATTGTGGTTCCTAGGTCTTATAGAACGGTGGTTTTGGAAAGGGCTCACAGCTTGGGTCACTTTGGGCGTCGAAGAACACTGGGGGTAGTCCGATCCCAAAACTATTGGCCTGGCCTCCAGGGAGATGTCAAGCTCCATTGTCTGGCCTGCAATGTATGTGGCAGGCGAGGGGGATCCACAAGACTTAAAAAAGCACCATTCCAGAGCTATGTTACTGGGAGCCCTTTTGAGAGAGTAGCGGTGGACATAGTGGGACCCTTGCCAATGACAGATCGGGGAAATAAATACATAGTGGTCGTGGTTGATCACTTCACAAAATGGCCGGAAGCATTCCCTGTACATGACATTAAAGCTGAAACAGTAGCCCAAGGATTGGTTGAAACTGTTATATCTCGATTTGGTATTCCAAGGGAAATACACTCGGATCAAGGGACAACGTTCGAAGCAGCTGTTTTCAAAGAAGTCATGCAACTGCTGCAGATTCAGAAGACCCGAAGTACCCCTCTCCGTCCTCAAAGCAATGGTCTGGTGGAGCGATTTAATAGGACACTTTGGAATATGCTCGCTAAGGTCGTTGGCCAGAACCAGAGAGATTGGGATAAGTGGCTTCCATGTGTACTACTTGCTTATAGGGCCACAGAGCATACGTCAACCGGCTTCTCACCTGCAGAACTAACCTTGGGTAGAAACCTAACTTTACCAGTACACTTGCTGACTGGTTCAGTTCCAGGTCAACTGTTTGAGGCAGACTACGCCAAGAAGTTACAGGAACAGCTAGTTGCAACACATGAGTTGGCTCAACATAAGTTGATAGCAGCAGCCGAAGAATCGAAAAAAAGATACGATATTCGGGCGACACAACCTAGATTCAAGGTTGGTGATCCAGTATGGTGCTTCCAGCCACAGCGCGTAGTTGGTAAGTGCCCTAAGCTTCAGTCACCTTGGGTGGGCCCGTGTGAAATCACCAAAGTTATTTCCGACGTAGTTTTTCGGATTCGACCACCAAGAGGAAGGCCAAGAGTCGTTCATGCAGACCGCCTTGCCCCATATGTAGCATCCGTTCTCAAAGAGGGAGAAGAGGGATGATGTTAGGGACACTACACACAATTAGTATTCATTGCAAAACACATGTTTCTATTAGTTACTTTCCCAAATAATAAAAATTGACTTCTATTCTTGAAACCGAACCAAGTGGTTTAATTTCTATTATTAATCACAAGATCGTAATAATATTATGAATAACAAGGTTACAATAATTTACAGAAGATGAATTTTAGTCATGTACGCACATATAGGAGTCATGTAAGGCACAAGTTTTAAAACCCTGTATCGATTATACCCCTACTGTAAAAATGATTGTAATATCATCGGTCTGTGAAGTAAGGGAAATATGGTTTACAATGATTACGTTTAAATGGGTTAATTTATCGATTTCCAATCGAGTAGGTGCCTACTTTCTGGATTCAAGACTTTTAATAGATACTTTCGGAGGCTTAAAAATAAGAGAAAAAAAGTCTTTTTCGCTAATTGAAAATATTCAAACAACCCAGAAAAGTCACTGGTTCACCTTTTCCTCGTTAAAGGAAATAGGCAATGTCTCAAGATAAGGGGGTTACTTAGGAAGAGTGGGGAAATAGTGTTTGGGAATCTTCTCTCGTAATGAGAGGATCCTAGTGTCGACGAGAGAGGGTTAGGAGTTTGGTTGAATATTTATGGAAATTGCTCCTTCCTCAAATTGGGTCATTTACTCATTGTTCCTTCAGTGAAAAACCGGTTTCGGTTAATTCCCCTCCTCCCTTCTGGGCTTCACTTTCCTGGACCCGCCAAAACCATCCTACCGTCTCGGGGTTTTACCTTTTACTCGAGGCTCTCAAGAGGCCGTAAATTAAATTAATACCGTGGAAGACTTAGTAGGGTCATCACGCCACTTCCCATTTTCAGAACCTCTTACCTTGTCGGATTGGAAGTCTTCTTCCGAATCTAGAGAAAATTCTCATCGATCGTATAATGTAAAATGGAAAGTCCAAACTAGTGCAAAAAACTGCTACTAAGATTTCAGTTTTGTCCGACGTTATCCAACAAGTCTCCCATAAATTGGCAGTAAATGTACCCTGAGGCCACTGAAATCCCAATGAAATCCCACAAGAACCATATTAGAGCCACCCCCAAAACTTTCTCGAGAGTTCTCGAGACGGCCTCTCATGAATTTCGTCGGACATCAAACGAACAGTAGCATGAGAGCTGATTCAAACATGATTTTACTTCAATATCCATTTTTCACGATCAGGAATAGATTGATCTGGTGAAATAAAATAACTTTAAATAACGTAGTAAATGACCGTCCTCTAAGTGAGAGGCTACGGTTTTGTTTTATGTTGAGAATTTATTTCCTTGTTTTTGGATTATCATTTACAATGATGAACCTTTTGGAATCGAGCAATGGAAATTCGTACTCCCTCTCAAAATATGTTGCCTTACGTGGCCACGAGTTCCCGTGCCGCGTTTGATGAAGAATGAAGTTTGATAAAATTTGGGATACGGCTCCGTTGAGGTCTAGTTATACCCCAAGGTGTTGGTTATTGTCAGTCACTTCTAAGCCATAAAAAGTGAGGAAACACATTACTTAAAACGTTCTAGCTGGAAAGCTCCAATGTACAAGTGTTGTTTCTTCATTGATTTAAAATAGTAACGATTTTATAACACCATCCACAGCTTTGTAGGATCGAACCGAATCGCTTTATATATACGGATAATTAATTAGTGAATGAATAACTACTGAAGTTTTTTCAATTATTTAGACTAGTGTTTGAGTTTCAGAAACGAATGAGACCATTCAGGAGCTCTGTCAATGAACCATGGTTGAATGGGGTTGATCAGTGAAATTAATCGAAATTATACACCTCCCTAGGAGCTTCTCAACCGGTCTCACAACCCCTTCCACAACCTACCTCTGTTCCCCGGAAGGTCGGTGGCGCCATATTTCTTCGCAGACTGTGATCTAAAAAGAAAATTAATAAATAATAATAAGCCGTTGTGTAATAACTTGCAGCGTGTTATTCATGTAGAAATTCAATGGACCAGTATAGTTCTTAAAAGCTGCAAAGTATTATACAAAGGTACATTATTTTTTCTGAGGTTATTACAAAGGTTCTTATGTTTTCTGATTTATCGTGAGGTCCAACCTTAAGTTCTCGTAGGGAGTGAACGTTTGTCCAATAAGGCTCCAAGTGGTCTCTAAAAAATTTTTAAAATTCATACTAATCTTAAATTGATGGAAAACAATACTTTATATCAAAATGTTTTGAGTTAGGGCGTTTTCAAAATTGTAACCCTTATTTTTCAACCCCTTAGAATTGACCTACATTAAACAAAAGATTCGGGGCACAACGAGACCCCAAATGGAGCCCACATCAAATTCATCAAAATCGGTCAATGCTAAGTGGGCAAAAGTGCCGCGTACGGCGTACGGCGGGACGGACGGCCAAATTTGTATTCGGTTTTGATTGTAACGTTCTTTGAAACTTAAACCAACAATTTTGAGGGGGTTGAGAATTTTTTTTTCTTGGTCGATTCCAAAGGTTCATTATTCAAAATAATAAACCAAAATGAGTAAATTTCTAGTATTGTCTCCCAGGGTAATACGCGTGGGTCAACTTTAATGTTTCTTTTAGCCGCTTCCTTTCATCGTAACTCTTCTTTCATTGCGGTCGACGAGTGGACGCCACAGATATATCGGTCAGCGGAGATGGTTTTATCAGCATAAACATCAGAGAGATCTGATGGGTTGGAGCCCGTTTTATCCCGGTTTTGTCGGGAATTGAATTCCCCCCGGATTTTCACAGAGAGAGGGCCGATGAGCAGGACAAGACTGAATAGACGGTGAAATGTTGGTTGGAGGGGTGCGCGGGGGGGGTTGCAGAGGTCAAGCCTACACCCATTTTTTCCTCTCACCCACTCGGAAAAATCCTGTTAATCGACGCTGTGTGGATACGAATCTCATACCTCAAACTGGGAAGAAGATATCGCCAGTGGGCCTCTCCGTGCGGACGTGACTGAAATAGGGGGTCCGGCTAATACGGCTTAGTTGAATTGCCAATCAGTGATTGTGTGGTTGGAAATTTATCGTGACTATTAGAGCTCGTGATTGCGTGCGTGTTCTCGTTGGAGGAAGTATGCTTCATAGATTTTTGAAGGAATCGTTAGGTTTTCTGATTCCTTTATTAACCACATTACGGACATAGTGTTCGGCTTTAACAAAATTATCACAACGGTTTAATATTTTTCTGTGAAGATCACCCGTCTGTGAAGAACGCGGGTTTTCTTTAATATTACCCACCAACCTTATGATTATCGCGCAAGGTTAACAACCTGAGAATTCATACCACCTAATCCATCGTTCTCCCAAAACCACAAATGAGTGATATGAAATTATTTTCCAACAAACGAAAAAAGATCGCATTTGATCAGCAAAAATTTGGTTCATATCTGCACTCATGTTTCTGACTAATCATCAATCAACACCGAGTAAATGAGTCTACTTGCAAGTACCTTTTAATGATAAGGGGTGTGACGGAGGTTGGGTTACTATCTAGCCTGCTGGGCCCCACGTGTTCTGATAAATTTAATAATAAACGATCGTTCAACTATTTTGTCGTCATCTAGGTGGTATCATTCGTTTCTGGTGAGTTGAACACTATCTTAAAATCATGAAAAAACATTCACTACATAGGTGATTATTATCCTCATTACGCAAACGGATGGCCCCTCAGAGCTCTGGATGGCGTCAGGAAGAACTTAAAAACTTAAATTTATGAAAACTCAACACCTGTATAACGCAAGTTTTCTAGGCAGGGCGTTTTTAAAATGTTTCCCCCGATGTTTAACCCCCCCCCCCCCTCAACAGTCGTAACTGTCACTAACCAAAACGCCCAACTAAACCGAAGCTGATGTACCAAATTTCATCAAAATTTGACATTGGGACCTGGGCAAAGTGTTGCTTGCGTCGGACGGACGGAAACTTGTTTATTCGATTTTCGGATAACATGTACCTATCTTGAAACGATGAACATCAAATTTTGAGGGGGGAGGGGGTAAAATCCTTCCTTTTCTGCTTGATTCCAAAGGTTCATTATTTTCAAAAAGTGCCTTTAAAATGGTGGTGTGATCTTGGACCATTTCAATAATTTTATGTAACCCATGAACAAGCACCCAACCATGATCAAGTGTGCAAAGCAGGCACTACCAATCCTATCTTATTAGGTTGTACTTGAGATAGAGCTACGATGACCGAAGACTGACACCTTTTGCCAAGCTGGAAGGATACTCCCGCGCCTCCTGAATGAAATTGCTTGGATGGTATGGCCAATGGTGGCCATGAGATAGAACTTCACTGATCCAACTGACTATGAACAACAAAGTGATATCAGTGGTTTTCATTGTATGACTTGATATTCACCGTCCTTGATATTTATTGATTCTCGAAAAATACACGTAAGAACCTCGTCACAGTTTCCTCCAGCTTAGTTGATATATTGAGTTCAAGAACATTGTGATGTTGATATATTCAGCCATTAGAAATATCAACGATCTTCTAATATTATACTTATTTCGCCTTATTATAATATGGAGTAGGAAGAAGAGTAGGTACCTGCGTCATCATCCTCTCAGACAGTTTCCCACTTCTGGAGGCGTCGGAATTCGGGAGATGAGAAAACGGGTGAGGGAATGAAGTCAGCAAAAACGAGGGTAGTTTGACGAAGAGGTGGTTGGAATTTGAATAATGACGTTTACGAGATTCCATTTGAGCCCTCTCCCTTCCCAGTGGTGTTTCTTGCGGAATCTGAAGCTCTTTACATCGTCTCGGCGCCTGAAAATCAGCCCAAGATTGATTCGAGTTGTCTCCGCCCATATAGGTTTCTGGCAGTTCAGTGTAAACTAATAATAATTCTCGTAAGAAAACATATTTATAAAATGAGTGATGTTGACGTTGATTATTTTACCAGGGATGTGAAATGTTATTCAAATCGAGCTTGATATGTATTCATGAACCCTCGAAAAGGGTCAAGGAAACTGAAGGATCGGAACGAAATTTCACACATATCTTCCAACTTTTCATCATCATATCTCATCTCTAAATCATTTTAGTGACAGGTATGAATGTGCCATAATATTGTGACTCGGAGCAATTTTTCGGGTGGCAAGACATCGATAGAATAGAATTGTCGGACTACTGTCGAAATCCATGTCAATTCAATCATTCGATGAAGAAACCTGATGATTCCTGAATTTGAACTCTTGGGAACTGCTTAATCGTTGCTATAAAGATATCTTGCCAACCCATGCCCTAATCAAACTAACAGGAGGCTGACCTCCAACCCACACGTTTTCTGAAAGTCCTCAAATCATACAATATCGTAACTATGTTTTTAACATTTAATGATGATCATCAGGAGGTTTTCATTATTTTTCCAACCGTAATTTTTACCATTACGTCACCGTCTATCACCATCACCGAGTATTTTCACTACTCTCATTTACTACACTTATTAGAGTATCGCACCTTCGCGACCGACCGTCACGTCACGACTCAAGGAAGCGTTTCCATGTTCAATTTAACAATGTAATGTGAACATTTGTCATAAAAAAACGGTTAAAAAAATGTTTAGTGGAAAAAATGTCTCAGACAGAACCAAATTTTTTCAAGAAGTTCTAAAGCGCAGAAAGTGAGTGTAAATTTTGATTTTGGAGGACCCTCTTGTTTTTGACCAGCTACACGAATTGTTGCAATATTGTTTATCTTCCATTGTAAGGTAGGATAAACCTAATATATCAATAATTTTGAATCCTCTCCCTCAAGCATAGTGTTTATTTCAAAATCGTGTAAGGTAGTAATCCCATATTAATTGAAAGCCAGACGAACAATTTGACTGTATACAGTTTGTTGAACCAGCTGTGTTGTTGTACCCCGAATCACACCAAATCAGCATCTCTCTCGGAATTCAGCTGAATTACGAACGTCCTCATGATATAATATATCATGATACGTACATGATACGTATGATAATATACATATTATGTATTCGGCCTCATACGTGGAAGTTCGGATGATACCTGATAACTGTGGATCTATGTGACTGGCAATAATTTACCATGTGCATGTGCCTACACTCCTCTTTTCTTCCACGTTGGAACTCAGCCCGGAACCGTTAACCCATTACATCGGGCTGAGTCCTGGGGTTGTATGATCAGTTCTGGGTTGAGAGGGCGGACCAGGTGCTCCCTCCTTCATCTTTCTCGTTATAGAGTATCTTCCTTGTCAGGATGGGTTTTCTGTGTACTCTGCCACAGAAGTCCAGCTCTTTTCACCTTTCCATCATCCTGTTGACAACAGCCTCTGGTGTTGAACTCTGGGGAGCTAACCCTAACTCTGCCATCAGCTGGCTTCTTTCAGGCACCCATTTGGTGCTTTTGAAAAAGGTTTGGAGCACATCGTCATCTTTTTTGTTCTGGCAGTGTAAACATGTTGGGGTAGATACCTTTCCCATTTCGCCCTGCGAAGAACTGCTTGAGGAAGAATTTCACTTCCCCATGTTACATGGCAATACTGTATGATGTGTAAGTGCCTAAACTACCGCTATTGAAATGATATCGAGAAATGTTGTTTGTTAGTGCGTCACGTTTGGCCAATGAGATCGAATTATTGATTCGTTTTACCCACTTGTTGTGGTATCAACCATCTTTTAACGATGGAGTTAATATCTTCCACGATCCCAACCAAATCGTACATCATGACGATTTTATTTTTTAATATCTCATTCTCCCCATGAGAAAAAAATTTGTTCTCATAGGCAAACTCTCTCTCTCTCAAGTCATGTTGGGAATATTTATCCTTTTTTAACCCTGTGTTTCCGTTGTTTTTTCTTGGGTCCTTGCGGTCGAGTGGCGTCCCGGCGGGAGATCTCTGGAGAAAAAGGGAGACGACGTGACGAGGTTCGACTTGGGACTCTGGGAGTAGGTTGCGATCGTGACCCCTCTAATCCGTGGGAAAACCTGTGTAATTGTTTGCCCGGTTCTTAGGTAATTGTCCAGGGGGCGGTTAAGAGGTTCGAGGTCCAGGATGAGCAACATTTGGGACCTTCCAGCCGTCACAACCGATTTTTGAGTCCTCCAAGTTCCCGAAAGGATCCCTTTTTCCCTGGGTACCCCGAAGTACGTCCATTTCCAAGGGAATTTTTTTCGGGGTACGAAAGATTTATGAGCAGGTATAATGAAGAGGCAGCGCTCGTGGTTACGTCGAGAGGTTTATGATCGGCCAGGTCAACGCTTTGAGGATGATTTGTGACTAGGAAATTAGAGATTTCAAGCATACTGAACCTCCCTCTGAAGTATGCTCGTGCGCTCATGAAATGCGTACACTTAGCTTACCATAAAAGTAATTTCGAACTTTTCGGCGAAGATGAAAAACTTCTTCCTCACTTAGTGAAGTGTTTCCAGCTCAATCATTTCTCCATCATGTAAAGTTTGTGGCAACACCAGGTAATTCTTAGCCAATAGTAGACAGATAAAATATTTCTAGATTGTTTTAATTCACAGATAAACCGCGCAGCCAAAGAATTGTTCCTCCAAACCTACATCAATAACATTATAGGTGGGTACCTAATTATTCAGATACTTATGGATATCTTGTATATCATTCAGTAAGTTCCAAATTCAATCAATTACTGATTTAAATTTCAATGTGAAATGAATAATTTAGTTTGTTGAAATTCCGTAAAACACTTGAACTTTCTCTCATTAACCAGTTTACAAACCGCGTTGCGAACATTCCATTCCTATATCTTACGTGGTGTTACAAAACTATTCATATTATCAAAATCGATTTCGCTTCCAAGTCTACCAGATAGCAAAAGCATTGTTTAACGTTTCAAAGTTTAAAAAAAAGTTCTACAAGATCAAAATCCTGAACAATGCTGAACAATAACAGACAATTCTGTGTCATGAAATCCTTGTGACGGGCAAAACTATACTAAGTTATCAATTTCGATGAACTTATCAGAGTTTTGTGTGGTTTGGCGTGTAGATGGTCCCCTATGAGGGTAGTGCAAGGTACTGAGATATTGATGTTGATATTAGATACTATGCATCTGATCATCTATTCAATCAAGTTACGGATTCGAGGATGCTATGTGTCACACACACTTTGCAACCTTTTTCAATTGTACTGATTTGAGAAACTGTCCCTCAATTGATGTTTACAGCTGATATAGTAGAGTACAATAAAAGGTTACCTCAGTTACAAAGAAACCACCTTGACTTGTTGCTCTCACACCAACTTGTATTATAGTATAAAATTTGTAGAACCTTTCTACAACATCTTGTTCACCTTGAATTTCGATCAATTGGTTTTTCAGATTTTGAACTTGAAATCATTTAACCGCCTGGAACTCCCCCGTTTCCATTCAGTTAGATCGCAAATTGACTGAAAGTCGTAAGGTTCCAAATCCCGATCAAACATGCAAATTACATCTCTTTAACTCTGTAAAACTCTTTCCCTGAGTGTTTTCATGTTAATGGTGATCAACTAGAAGGAACAACATGGGAGTTTGGAGGAAGATAGAGAGGGTGAAAAATTCGGCAAATTGAATTTCGCTGGTTTAGCAGTCTCAATCCTCTTCCACTTGCTTTGCTAGCAAACTCGTGGCGTTGGATTTAGTTCGGAGAGGAGTTTGCGAATGTTTATCTTCGAGTGCTCTGAGAACTGAGAAATCCTCCACTAAACGTTCCATCCAGCTCAGTCGTTGAGGTGAGGTTTAGTGCAGATCGTAGTGAGGGAACGTTGAATACATAATGTTCTTTGCGTGTTCATTCACATGTTTGCTGGGTGTTATTTGAATATTACTCATTTAAGAGTAGTATTGATTATCCTGTTTATATGATGTAAACAATCATATTACTCCGAGACTTCTAGGAGTATGATAAGTTTCAACCTTCTCCCTGATATCCGAAATTACGTTTCATTTGGCATAGACCTCACCTTACATTGGGAATAAGAAGGCACTTGAGCTGGAGCACTCGGCATCCCTCGTCCCATCAGTGCTCTCCCTTTTGTTAGATGCTGCCCTTTGTCGTGCACCAACTTCCTCTTCGCTTCCCTTCTTCCTCTTGAACCTTCAGGGTCTTCAGCTTCAACTCCGTCTTTGTACCTCCCCCACACACCTCATCACTTGCCCAACACTTCCGCCCAGGTGGACTCCAATGTCAACCCCTTCCGCGGGGTATCCGATTTCATGCGAGCCCTTTGCATTTCTCGTCTAAATCTTGTTGAAAGAGCTTGGCTAGATCCTTTCATAGCAAAAATCTGATTTGGAGTTGAAGGTATATCAGGTGTCGTAAGGCACACTCACTTGGAGCTTCACGGATATAATTATTTCACTCCATACATAAAATCAATGAACTCCAAGCAAAATAAAGAAGCAACAAAGATTATAAATAATTCTTCGGTTGTCATTGAGAGTATCAGAAAATGTTGCCAGTTGATTGTAACCAAGCAATATTTAAATATAACATTCAATATTTAATCTGAAACTGCTCATCAAGATTTCTTTTTTGATCCGATATTCGAAGCCTTCTGCAGTCACTTATGAAGAGGCAAAGAACCTGACAGTAGGGCGATCCCGATTAGCGTCTATAAATTCAACTACCCGCATGACTTGAAGCACCCACTTCATGGGAGTCACGAGCACTGGAACGCCTTGGGCAACGGTGCTTCATGTGCAGTGGCAATAAGACATAATTATCTCTGCCCGCATATGATGCCACCATCCGGCACGGGCGGAGATGATTCAATTTTACGGAAAAAAGCAAGTGAAGAGGCTTTGAGGATTGTTTTTAATTTGAATCAGCAGAATGTGTGCTAAGAATCCTTGGAACTGATAATTCGAATCAGAAGGTGAGGGTAGGAAAAAATTGGTCAGTAAATAAAATTAGTGATGGTAACAAGTATAAAATCATTCACAAATTAATACACACTATTCGACTTAAATGGATCGCGTAATAAATGAAATGTATTTAGCAATAGTTTTAATATAATCGATTTCAATGTATTGAAACACCTCAAAGTACCAGGAGTCCTGTGCAACTGTGAGTAATTCTTTTCCAGAGGTAACGTAATAGACGTGTGACTATCATCATGATTTCAATATAATATATTGAAATTATGATGATAGTCACACGTCTATATTCTATGGCATTTTATGATGATAGTCACACATGCCTATATTATAGGCATTTTTTCAGGGGCCAATTGATTTCAAAAGTAGTATTGAAACAGTGAAAGAAAGTGATAGAAATATTCTTGATTAATATACAAGAGTAATACATCATTTTACTATTGATGTAAAGCTTCCTGCGTTTATTCCAGTGAATGTGTTAAGAATGTAAAGTGTGGAAAACCCGCGGTAGTAAATCACAGAGTGCAGCAGTTTCGTTTCCTGCGGTGGTTCATTCTTGAGTGGCATTACGAGAAGCGTCGGATCGTGTTTGTCAGCTGGAGGGGAGACCTATTTGTTAATAGATTGTCCTTGTGGTACATTCAAGCTAGTTAATGTCGGCAAGCGTTGATACGTCCTATTAAAGCTTGTTGGAGAAAGAAATCCTGCATCACTGAACTTTGTAGATAGAGAATAATGTTTGATTTACATTGTTGGGATCGCTTTGAACCACTTTGATCGATTCATCTGGAAGAATGTCACATGATCGTGAAAATCGAACTGTTGGGGATTATTACAGCAAAACACTGCTCTGTAGTACCAATTTGCATTGTTACATCAACAAATTCACTGGATTTACGTCATTCTGTGCGAGAGATCTGTTTCCCAACTTGGCAGACGTTGTTTTGCAGTCTTTTACTTAATAACAGTTGAATACCTTCGGACAAGATACATAATAAGTGAAGGAAGATACCTTCTCTCGTCCTCTTCAGTCTCTTTAAAATACATTCGTCATTAGTGACCAGGGGATCTATTATTTTCGTTTCAGCAGATGTTACTTCCAACAACGTGTGCAATATCCGTGCAAGCTTATGAAATTTATGGTCTTACAAATCAACAACTTCATACATGTCATCAGTATTGATTTCCACTGAATTGAACAATTCAATTCGAAAACCCAATGTTTCAGCCAAGATTCGAATTTCTTTTTCTCATTCGCAATGCCGTTAGGGCTCTTCTCTCATCTGCTATCCTTAGAAACCTCGTCATCCCTAGTAAAAGCGAACGCACAAAGCTGACGGCTTCGTAGCATCTTGGGAAGGAATTATTATTCAAAGGATCCTCATATAAAGGGCAGGAGTGCCCAAGGGTGTTTATTAAGGAGATGATCAATAGCCCATTTCACGGAGAAGCATCTGATGAGCTCTTCTTTCCGCGGATTCCTTAAAGGTCATCGTCGACCTTAATGACCTGGGAACGGAGGATTGAGATTTCGATCACTGTTTTGTGCGTTCCTCGATTATATCGAATTTACAATCTGTCACTCTTAGTGAATCATCCTTATTTCCACATCTTCATTCGCATTGTCGATGATCTCTTTCCTCAGAGAATCACACTCATACAGTCTTTTCTCTCCTCCACCTTCATTACTCTCTTTCACTCACAGCAAAGGTAGTGGTTCCTACATGTGGTTCTCCCAGCATTCATAATCGAAAATTGTAATGATTTTGTTCAACCTTCATCTTCTTCTCCCACCCCGCCTCACTTCATCGTTCACTAGATACAGTTTTACAACATTCAAATCATATGAGTCAAGGAATCGAATCTGAATAATTGTGAATTGGCCTTCAGCAACATCCCTTTCATAATCAGTTATCAGAGTAGTTAACAGGATTTTCTCCAACCAACAATATTCTATACCTTATAGTTTATTTACACTACTTCTGGATTTCAAACTCTAATTAATTCAAAACTACTTGAAGAAGAAATTACCGAATTTTCCCAGTCACGAAATTTAATTCAACTGTAACTCGGTCAGTAAGGAAGATAAACCACCAAGAGATTTGTACTTTTGTAATAATGAGAACTGTGAAATTAGTCCTGGCTGCTGTTGAATGGGTGGTCAACATTCGGGGTCACCGGAGGTGCTAGAGGCGGCTTTAGGAGGTCTTAACTCAATAAAACCTCTAGCCGCGAATTCCAGTTCACGCTTTCCCGGGCCCAAGATAACGGCTTATGAGTCGGTATCTCCAAAAGCCGCAGCGTAATTCTGGTTTATTTCATACCAATGAGGGCAAAGAGAATAGAGAGTCTGCGGTTTTAATCGTCGTACAAATTAGCCAAGTTTGATTACGACGAAATTAATGCTAGTGGTATATATTTATCATCCAGATCCACGCATCAGCAGATCTATCTACGAGACAAACACGATACTATGAGGAACATGTTCTCAAAATATAGAGAAAAGGATAAGGGTTAATGGGAGAACTTGTCTCTAGTAGTCAAGTAATAAAGCACGCTATCTCAACGTTCTAAAACTGTAGAATAGCTAAAGCAAGTCGAACTCTTTGAGCCCCTGTTGTTGAACAGTATAATAGACTCCACTCACAGAATAACGAAGACAAACTGTAACAGTACCTAATAGGATAGAGTGGTATTGACAACCACTATTATACCCCAGTTGAAAGCTCTAATCATTATGTGGTCTGGAAGCTAAGCTCTAGCTTACATCAACAATCATCTCCATAACACATTTGCCAACTTTAAGCCACAAGACAACTTTGATTGCTGCCCAAGACACCAAAGGCCTGAGATCGAACGACCTTTCCTGAGATTAGTTGTTCTAATAATTACCCTCACCAACCACCAAAATTTTGTGAGACTAGTCATCTCCAGGCGTCAATGACTCAAATATTTTCGGAACGAAAGCGAGTGATCCGATATGAGAGTTGGAAAGCTGGCACACCCAAGTCTGGTAAGCCCCATTATTAACAAGTAATGCAGCCCTTGCTCAAAGTAGTGTTTTTCCCGACATGAGGGTAATAACATAGAGCAAAGCCCAGGGTACAATTAGTTATGATGATAATCATTTATGAAAACTGAGCTGAAGAAAGTGTTGACGGTCCGGATATAAGGATGATTTTACAAATTATACAGTTATCTGTCCGAGGTGCATTCATCGCTATGTTGTTACTCGCTGGAGTGAAAACCACTATAATTATGATTCAGAATCTTGTAAGGAATAAAATATCAATTCGCCCCACTCTCCTATTGAGAATAATCTATCAACAACCGATCCAAAAATATGAAATATGAGTGAACATTATTATTAATGGTTTAAGGTTTATGAAACTTCATAACAACTTGACCGTCTAAAAAAATGTTCAACTTAGTTAAAATTTTGAATATAAGGTGTTCTTGAATATTTTTAACTGTCCAGAACTCTAATGAACTAAACGAAGATTGAAAATAATGTGAACTGTTTCATTAGACGCTACCCTGCAGGCTGAAACCGCAAGAAGTACTCTATCAAAACTTTTCCAAATCCTCTCAGGTGAGCTTGGTCGTCTCACCCTCATTAGTTCACGGAGGTTGTAGAGTGGTTTGGTGAAGGAGAGGAGGCACAAAAATAACTTTTGAAACTACATAACTTTCCTTGCAGCGCTGAAATATTTCCCCAGATAAGAGATTTAAAGAGGAAAAGGGAAAGGTTAAAGAGTGCGGTCATTGTGAAGGAGTGCCGCTAACAGAAGTGGAGCCGGCTCGAACGAACTGAAACTTATCATTTTCCCGAGGAGTTGTTACCAATCTTTGGGAACATAATGGAATGAGAGTTGTAATGGGGAGGAAAACCTAGTACTTCCAGCCTTCAACTTCCGCCACCCTTAGTCGGTAGGGCATCTTTTGTTCGCTATAACGAAAGGTCCCATTGTCAACACTATTCTTTCCATTCCTCCATTTTTGCTCATGAAGCACTTTCCTTGTAATCAGAACGGCCTTTGAGATCTAATGTACCTGTACTACACGATATTACCTTTATTCTCATTGTATGACAGGATATTGATCATCCCATAATTTTACGGAACGTTCAATAATTTTTGTGTTATTAAAATTACCAACCAGCATTACTAAAAGTAATTACTAGATAACCAGGTTGACCTTAGCCGACTTCTATGAGAAGAAAGAAAACGCTGCAAATTATTACACAAATGTTTATTATTTTTCTATATAAATCACTAGTCCGCAAAGAACTCGGCTTTGTCATTGTCACCACCTACCAACCATAGATACTACCAACCTACCACGTACCTACAGCGATCCCATTTTGGTCAGCTAAAATTTCAGCGGAGATTAGGCCTCTTTTGCGTTTCGCACTCGTGTTTCTGATTTATCGTAAGTCTCAAGTTCCCGCAGGGAGCGAACGGTTTGTCCTACAGAGCTTCGCGTAGTCTGTAAAAATTCAATGCTTCCTTAAATTGATGCAAAAATAATTCCTTTATATCGAAATTCTTGAGCAAGGGCGTTTTAAAATTTCAACCCTTATTTTTCAATCCTTAGAAGTGACTAACTTCAACTAAAGCTTCGGGGCACAACTAGACCCCAAACGGAGCTCATATACCAATTTCATCAAAATCGGTCTATGGGGTTAAGGAAAGTGCCGCGTACGGCGGACGGCGGCAACATTTTTATTCGATTTTTGGATTCTACGAACCTTGAAACGTAAACCTATAAATTTTGAGGGGGCTACAATTTTATTCTTGGTCGATTCCAAAGTTCATTATTGAAAATAATAAACCAAAATCACTACTAGGGTCTCCTACTTCATAACCAACCCTAATCTTAACCTAGTTAGTCTTGAATAAAAGCCCCTATCATTGTGTTTCGTAGAACAACACACAACGCTGGGGTTACACCGTTATGCTAGTCTTTCGAATGGCCCTGAATGGATGATATCCGTATGACGAGTCCAAACTTAATATGCTATCGCATTGCGCTGTCTAACATCGTAAACAGGGGCCCAAGTCGGACTAACTAGGTTGATTTAATAAAGCCTTATCGTGCCAGAAATGTTTCCATGTCGGTGGGAGGATGCGGTGTCGCAGAACCGGCTGGGAAGTGCGGATCAGCATTGCACATTAGGGGCGCAGGCTAGAGATGACGAGGGGGTACCTACGAGCTCTAGAGTTACCGTCAAGCCACGAGTCACTCCAGGCCTCTCCGACGTATCACTTCATCTCAGTCATTCCGGGTCGGCTATCGCATGACGGTCCGCACCTCTGAGGATCGATTCCCAGCCTCCTCTTCTTGTAACGTAACCCGTATCTGCCCCCCTCTCGTGTTTTATCCAAGTACCTATTGTTACCGACCACCGAGGAAAAGTCTTCCCACTTCAAGTACATATAATATTTCAACATGAATAAGGTCTAGAGCGATGCTAGAAGGGACATTCGAAAAAAAAACTGCAAAGTTCTTCACTTCTATGAACTT
>CM019176.2:59003630-59073114 GCA_009739505.2 Apolygus lucorum
TGCTTCTTTGTTACGACCCAAGGGCCCGACCATGGGCTCCATAATTTCCGCGCGGCTCCAATGGCGGTTGCATTTCCCTTAGATACACTCGATCTCCGGGTTGGAATGATCTCGCGGCCAGACGAGCGTTTTATTATGTCGCTTCTCTTTTTCCATGCTTGTGGAGACAGTGGATGGCAGCGTTATGGGCCGTCCTGGAGATGCTTCAGGCCTGTGGTGTCTTCTGGTGAGCTTCTCAGGCTTTGGAAGGGACTCGTTGGGAAGTCTTATTTCTCTTCCGAAGGTTAAGAAATTGGGAGAGAATCCTGTGCTTTTGTGAGGCAGAGATCGATAAGCAGCGAAGGCGATTGGCAGTACCGATTCCCAGGCGGTGGTATTCTTGACTATCTTCGAGAGGATATTGGCGAGGGTCTTGTGAAAGCGTTCACAAACGCCGTTACCTTCAGGGTGATACGCCGTCGTGAAGACTTGACGTATCCCCCATTTGGTGCACAATTCCTTCGTCGACCTTGCGGTAAAAGCAGTCCCTCGATCGGAGATGAGTCGTTCTGGTACGCCATGGACAGGTATGTAGCGGGTTGCTAGGACTCGGGCCACAGTTCCGGCGGTGCAGTCTGGTACAGGGTAGGCCTCGGCGTACTTGGTGAAGTGATCGATGGCGGTTAAGATATATTTCTGGGTGGTTCCGGACGTGACTGGTCCTACGAAATCCACCCCAACAATCTGTCCTGGCCTATCGGGTAAGAGCGGTTTCTGGATTGGGTGTCGGAGGCCAGATGGCGTGTTACGGCGTTGGCAGGTTTCGCACCTTCTCACGTACTCCCTGACGTCCTTCGACAAGTGTGGCCAAAATCCCAACTTCCGAACAAGCTTTTCGGTGGTCTCCGCTCCAGGGTGTCCTGACCACTCGTTTCGATGGCATCTATCCAGGAGCCACTCCCTCAAGGACACGGGCATGAGTGGGACCCATTCATCCTTACCATCCAACCGAACCTGTGTTTCAAGTACTCCGTCGTTCCGCCGTGTTTTTCCTCCTTTCTCGAAGATCACCGTCGTTTGTACCCACGAATCGATGTTTTGCGCCGCTATCATCAAACTTTTTGGGAACTCCAGCGTCAGTGCGGCTATCTCCATTCTGCTCAAACCATCGGCATGCTTCATTGCGGTCCCTGGGCGATACCTTGGTATAAAATCATATTCCGCCAAGCGTAAAACCCAACGACCAATACGGGAGGTGGGATCTCGTAATCGCATGGCAGCTGTAAGGGCCATGTGATCTGTTTGTAATTCGAAGGGTTGCCCCAGTAGGTATTCTTGGAAATGCCTCACGGCCCAAACCACCGCGAGAAGTTCCCGTTCGGTCACGGAGTAGCGTGTCTCGGCGGGGTTGAGCTTGCGGCTTGCGTACGCTACTGGCTTTTCTTCTCCGTCGTGATCTTGGGATAGGACCGCTCCCAGGGCCGTTCCTGAAGCATCTGTTGCCAGCACAAAGGGTTTCGTGAGGTCTGGGTATGCCAGCACCGGCTCTTCAGTAAGGCGCTTCTTTAGTTCGTCAAATGCGCTTTGATGTGCTTGTGTCCACTCGAAGGGATTCGTTTTCTTCAATAGATCGGTCAATGGTGCGACGATCCCTGAGAAGTTTGGGATGAATCGTCTGTAAAATCCCGCGAGTCCTAAAAAGGACTGGAGCCTCAGGGATGTTGTGGGGACAGGAAACTCTCGGACGGCTTGAGTTTTCTCAGGTTCTGTGTAGATTCCCTTGGTCGTTACTCGATGACCGAGGAAGCGTACCTCCGTCTTCAAGAACTCACACTTTGCCAGGTTCACTTGCAATTGGGCATCTTGTAGGCGCTCGAATACCTCCCGCAGCCGTTCCAGATGTTCCTGCAGTGTCGCAGAGAAGATGATTACATCATCCAGGTACACAAGGCAGTTCCTTCCCAGCAATCCGTCCAATACATTGTTCATGACTCTTTGAAAAGTCGCGGGAGCGTTTTTTAACCCAAAGGGCATTTTGTCATATTCAAAATGTCTCCCAAGGACCGAGAAAGCTGTTTTTTCTTAGCATCGGGGTGTACTGGTATCTGATGGTATCCGGACAAGAGATCGATAGTTGTAAACCACTGGCACCCGCCCAATAAAAGCCAACGTTTCCTGCAGACGAGGTATCGGATATGCGTCTCCCTTTGTGATCTTATTTAATTGTCGGAAATCGGTGCAAAACCTCCACTTTTGTTCCTCTCCAGGTGGGGTCTTCTTCTTGACAAGAAGAACTGGGCGCACCATGGGCTGGTTGAAGCACTGATGACCCCAGCTTCTAACATGTCCTTTAGTTGCGTCTCAACCACCTCGCGAAGCGCGTGCGGTATGGGGTAAGGTTTCTGCGCCGTCACCTCGGGTTGGGTAGTCGTAATTTCGTGGTAGACCTCAAGGCTGCATCCCTCACTGGTTGGTGGTTGGAAGAGCTCACGGAAGTTTAGGAGAGTTCCTTTGGCTGCTTCTCGATCGGCATTCGTCAGGTGACTGAGTTTGGCTTCAATGGCTGCTCCCAATTCTGGTTGCGGTTCGTCCCATTGATCCGTAGGAAATATTTCCCAATCCTCCATTTCGGTGTCTATGTCGGTTGCGTTCCCGAGATCCCGCGTGGAATTACCGCCACTCGTCGATGCCTCTAGAGCCCTTTGTCGCTCTCCTCCCGACAACTCGGGGGCGCTCTGGCTTGACGTTGGGGACGGTAGTGCGGTTTGCAGGGTTGCCACTCGTGCTCTGGTTCCGACGAGGTCTTCATCATCAGCTATTTCATCTTCGGGAATGATTTCTGCTTCCAACTTGTGGCTGCCATCAAATTTGTAGTGGGATTCCCATGGATCAGGCTCTTCTTGCGGGCTATCTTCAAGTCCTTCCAATGTTCCATCCGAGGTTACACCCAACGGTCCTATGGCTTCCGGTGTGTATGTCAAGGGCGCTACACCATGCGTTACACTCGGCGATACACCCGGCGTTACACCCTTCGTTCCAGTTGGCTCCTGGGTGTATATCAGGGGCGATACACCTTGCGTTACACCCGGCGATACACCCGGCGTTACACCCTGCGTTCCGGTTGGTTCCTGTGTGTATATCAGGGGCGATACACCTTGCGTTACACCCCGCGATACACCCGGCGTTACACCCTGCGTTCTGGTTGGTTCCTGTGTGTATATCAGGGGCGATACACCTTGCGTTACACCCGGCGATACACCCGGCGTTACACCTTGCGTTCCGGTTGGTTCCTGTGTGTATATCAGGGGCGATACGCCTTGCGTTACACCCGGCGATACACCCGGCGTTACACCTTGCGTTCCGGTTGGTTCCTGTGTGTGTATCAGGGGCGATACGCCTTGCGTTACACCCGGTGATACACCCGGCGTTACACCCTGCGTTCCGGTTGGTTCCTGTGTGTATATCAGGGGCGATACACCTTGCGTTACACCCGGGCGATACACCCGGCGATACACCCGGCGTTACACCTTGCGTTCCGGTTGGTTCCTGTGTGTATATCAGGGGCGATACACCTTGCGTTACACCCGGCGATACACCCGGCGTTACACCTTGCGTTCCGATTGGTTCCTGGGTGTATATCAGGGGCGATACACCTTGCGTTACACCCGGCGATACACCCGGCGTTACACCCTGCGTTCCGGTTGGTTCCTGGGTGTATATCAGGGGCGATACACCTTGCGTTACACCCGGGGATACACCCGGCGTTACACCCTGCGTTCCGGTTGGTTCCTGGGTGTATATCAGGGGCGATACACCTTGCGTTACACCCGGCGATACACTAGGCGTCACACCTTCGGTTTCAGGGGGCGACACGGTTGGGAGTTCCTGACCCGCGCACAAGGCAGCGGTTACCTCCGACGACACACCCCGGTTCCATTTTTCTAGGGAGGTCAAGGCCCCGTCGGTCAAGGTTTCAGGGTCGGTTTCCGGTGTGAAGCGTTCCTCGAAGGTCACGATGGGAAGTTCCTCAGAGCCGCCGTGGTGCGGGGGTGAAGGGGGGGCCATCACAACCCGAAAGGTGCTGGGGAGGACTGTGTCGGCGCTTTCACGAAGGCTCAGGCGCGGTGACCCAGTTTCCTCCCTCCTCCCGGGCTGCGACACCATCCCGATACTTCCCAACTCACAACAAAGGGGGTCCATGTTCCTCCATTCCTCTTCACTTTCCGTTCTCATTCCCATCGTCGGTCCAGTTGTGAAAGTCATCGGAACCCGTCTGAGTACATCTAGACCCAGTAAGTCGAGGGTCGCACCCTTCCGAGCAAACACGAGGAAGTTATGTTTGAAACGGTATTTACCGATACGGGTGTCAATACACTGTTCCCCGGCGAAAGGTAATAGGGCCCCGTCCGCTCCCCATGCCATGATTTTCGTCGGTATCATCGGGATTCCCGATACAGGTTTAGCTAGAACCGATAAGGCGGCTCCGGTGTCTATGAGCATGTTCCGGGTTTCATTCCCGAGACCCACTTCCACTTTGAGTGTTCGTATCATAGGTCGTTCCACGGCCGTTACATGGAGATTAGTCGGTTCTTGCGACTTATAGCGGTTGACCTCATTCACATGTTTCGGGTCGGCGATTGGTTGCGACACGGGTAGTAATTTCCGTTTCTGGGGACAGCTCTCTTCTAGGTGTTCCCGACACCCGCAAAAGTTACAGAAAATGGCTTGTTGCGGACTCTTGGGGCAGTCAACGGGAAAATGGTCCATTGCAGCGCAGAAGATACAGGGGTATCGCGGTGCGGGTCGTTCATCTGTTCTTGGGCGTTGTTCATCACTGTTCCACCTGTTACGGCGGTCATCACCGGCTCGCTGTTCCCGTCGGGGTACCGGTTGATCCTTTCGGGGGCATCGGGCGGCAAAGTGGTTGGTTCCACCGCAATTGTAGCACCTTAATTCACCCGATACAGCTGCTAGGTCCCATCGTTCCTCTGTTTCTTCAGTTTCTACTAGTGTATTCTCGAGTTCTTCCGCTCGTTCCAGGGCAATACGGAGTGATGTGGGTCGGTTGGTTACGAGAAATGCGCTCATCTTCCTTCCGACACCCCTCACGAAGGCGCTCAGAGTTTTCCGCTCGACCCATTCCCGTTTCTCATGACGGTCGAGATGCGTTCCTTCTTCAAGTACGGCGCATCGAGCCAGTCCTCTAATGCGATCGGCGAACTGCCGAAGCGTTTCTGAGGTGTTCCTCTTGATGGTCCAGAGTAGGGCTGCGGCATGTTGCGGGTTCTCGCGCATGAACCAGTTCATCATTTCGTCCCGTATCACTTCGTATGCGTTGTCATACTCGAGGGTATCGTCTCTGTCTATTTTTTGTTTCTGGGTCAATCCGGTAGTTACGGTATCAAAATTTGCGAAAAATGACCCGACACTCAGCGAACCCGGTGTATCTGGGTCCCATGGTTCCAGTTCTAACAGTAGTGAACGTGGAATACCATCCTTGTCACCGTCTTGGGTCGTCTCGTGATACTTTTTGAGTAACACGTTCATCTGTTTCATGGTTTCGGTCAGCGTATCGACCGCTTCCTTGTTGTTGAAGGGTTGTTGTTCCTCCTCATCCTCGACGTCCGAAAGTACCATGTTTCACTTTTTAAGACGCGGCAAAATAGGTAAACACAGCACAGTCAATACGGTCGGTTCCGACTCGGTAGCGGTTACTGTCTCGTAGTTCGGTCTGGGGTTGGTAGTTGTGTGTTCCCGTATGACGATACGGTTTGTCTTAGTGTTCCTGTGTGACGACACAGTTCGTTGGAATGTGAGTGTAGTGGTGAGGTGCGACCTACTTTCGGAGTTACCGTTACGAGGTGTCCTACCTACCTACTACCCTTGGTTCTGACCTGTTTCGACACTTTTTGAAATCGGATCGGCCGATACCTTAGGCACAAATATTTTATTTTGTGGGTTCGTGCAGGGCGCCACCACACGCGATCCGTCCATACACCGGATCCGAAATGAAAGTTTCGGGTCCGATACAGTTCCGGGTTCGCGCTTTGCAGGAATCCCACCCGCTGCCACCAAATTTGTAAGCCTTTGGGCGGGGTATCGATCCGATCGGGAATAAAAGACTCTAAATTTTGCTGTTACTGTTAAAAAGGGGAAGTGTAACGGTTCCAGGAACAACTGAAAAGACAAAAAACTTATACTAGAAAATAGAATAATACTTAGCTTGTAACGTGTCGTTGGTAGCTTGACTCGATACGGCTTGGGAGATGAGGCTGCATTCTACTTTGAAGTTACTCTTGATATTTATGTAAATGTTACCTGTTTGTACCAATGCGGTGTATCGGTTGTTGAAATAAAGAATGATTTTACGTTACTCGTTTCTGTGCAAGTGAATTTAACTACCTAGATACCGATACCCGATACTCATGAACCAGAATCAGAACCAGGGTAAGATTGTAAGAAAATGTAGAGTAATGCAAGGTTATTTATTAGGAACAAAACGAGACTAGAGGGTTCCACGACCCAGTTCTGCCAGAAGGGCGTTCTACGAGAGGCAAATGTGATTAGAGTGATTCGACTAGGCGTTACAGCTTTCTTAAACTTAGTTACAGGTAAGATGTTAAATTTTGATTTCAATGTTCCAGTTCCAAATACTGTTCTACTTAATGTTACTCAGTTACTCTTCACTAACTACCTACTATTGGCCAATAAGATAGGTGTTACACTTTATTCACTCACGTGACGGAGTACCGGAGCGAGTCCGCACACGATGAGAGGCGAGATGTAGATGTTGAGGGGAGTAGCCGGGATTGGACTGGATCGCGTCGCGGTTCCTTCGGACGGTTCCAGGGGAGGCAGGACGGAAGCCGAGTTCACTGAGGGGCACCACTCACAGGATATAACCTACAATGTTCGACTGGGAGGCAGGAGGACGATTTGTGTACAGCTCGATACTGGGTCGACACTGGTACGGGGGAGATAGCTTCACGGACGGGGGGAATTGCTTCATAGACTGTGCTGGCTAGGCGCGCTTCAAGGACTGAGGTGTTCAGGTCTTTACCTTACTATTTGACTGCTCCCCTCTCCAGTCTGGCCAACTTAACGATGCCAAAAACCGCAGATCTGATGGTTTTTCTTGATCAGGGCTCCTCCTGCTGGCCATTTGTGTGTGGCTGTGGGCTCCTTCTCCAGCTGCTGATCAGGGCTTACTGGCCTCTGCGGCCTGGGGTCTCTCTCCCGGGGGTTGTCAGGGCTTAATGGCCTCAATGGCCTGATAGGGGAAACAGTGAGCTGCTGAGCGGCAGCTCACAGTAGAATCCAAAAATCGAATAAAACACTGCAAATTATTACACAATGGTTTATTATTTTTTATTTTTCTATATAGATCACTCGTCTGCAAAGCCACCAACCATCCAACATGAAGAAAAACATCGATCGCATTTCGGTCAGCTTTAATTTGAACGGAGAGGCCTCTTTTGCGATTCACACTCGTGTTTCTGGTTTATCGTACGTCCAAACTTTAAATTCTTGTAGTGAGCGAACGGTTTATCCTACAGAGATCCGGGTGGTCTCAAAAAATTCTAAAAATTCCATAGAATCTTAAATTGAAGGAAAAACAATACCTTTATATCAAAATTTTTTGAGTTAGGGCGTTTTCAAAATTTCAAAATTGATTTTGGAACCCTTAGAAGTGACCTACCTCAACCAAAATCTTCGGGGCACAACTAGACCCCAAATGGAGCCTATGGAGCCTACATACCAAATTTCATCAAAATCGGTCAATGGTAAGTGGCAAAAGTGCCGCGTACGGCGGACGGACGGCCAAATTTTTATTCGATTTTTGGATTCTACGTACCTTGAAACGTGAACCATCAAATTTTGAGGGGGTGTTAAAGTTTTTTTTCTTGGTCGATTCCAAAGGTTCATTATTGAAAATAATAAACCAAAATTTGGCCGTCCGTCCGCCGTACGCGGCACTTTTGCCACTTAGCATTGACCGATTTTGATGAAATTTGGTATGTAGGCTCCAATTGGGGTCTAGTTGTGCCCCGAAGATTTTGGTTGATGTAGGTCATTTCTAAGGGTTCCAAAATCAATTTTGAAATTTTGAAAACGCCCTAACTCAAAAACGTTTGATATAAAGGTAGGTATTGTTTTTCCTTCAATTTAAGATTCTATAGAATTTTTAAAATTTTTTGAGACCACCCGGAGCTCTGTAGGATAAACCGTTCGCTCACTACAAGAATTTAAAGTTTGGACGTACGATAAATCAGAAACACGAGTGTGAATCGCAAAAGAGGCTTGATCTCCGTTCAAATTAAAGCTGACCGAAATGCGATCGATGTTTTACTTCATGTTGGATGGTTGGTGGCTTTGCAGACGAGTGATCTATTTAGAAAAATAAAAAATAATAAACCATTGTGTAATAATTTGGCAGCGTTTTTAAGCATCCATTTGATGACAAGGACGCAAACAAAACAACCGCACTTGAAGAGACAATCCAAAATTCACCAAATGAATTTCTCTGTTTACGGAGTATTACGTAAACCTAATCAAAAAACGCTAAAAAATTGCGCCATTCAGCTGAAGCTTTTGCGGGTCACGTAGTCCGACAACCAACGTGGGCGCGCGATAGAGGCCTAATTAGGAGATCCATGGGAAGACGTGCATTTAGCTACCGGGTGTGTGAACTCAACTAGAGTTGGGGTGTTGAATGTTTCAATTAAAACTCGATTTCGCAGCGGGGAAGGCACAACGAAGAAGGCCGCTTGAAGCAAGAGGTTACAGGAGAAGTGAGCAAAACTTGAATGTAGGGGATTTTACGTTGCGCAAGGACTCCTAGCAAAACTTTCTGGTTATTATTTCACAAAGATTTAATATAATTATTAATGAATAATATAGAAAAATGTGTTGAAGATGTCAGTCTTCCAAAGATCGGTCACTAAAAGTCAGAGCGACAACGAATAAGGGAGACATTTAATTTTGTAGGGGGTATTTTCCCTGACTAACAAGCCTAATTATTGTATGCATTATTTTCAATTATTTGGAAAAATCATGAAACATTTGAAATAAATTATTTCATACTAACAAGCCTAATAATTGTATGCATTATTTTCTTGTCCCTTGTCTTGTTCTTGTGTTTAGTGAACACAAATCCAGGCATCATTCCTACTCATTAATCACAAGAAGACTTGCACTGGCAAAAATAGGATTTTAATATTATATTCATACTGTAATATGTACTATAATTATTATAATATGGAAATCTACGTGTCGAGTTTTAAACTTAAGATGCATGCCATGAGCTACATTTGTATGTAGGTACCCAGTTATCTTTTACGTATTATTAAAAAAAGTCCATTCATGCAGCATGAATCAATAGCGAATTTTCAAAGAAATCTTTCAGTTGAAGGTATGATTAAGAAAAGGAACAATGGTGTTGCAATTTCTTTTAGAAAATTATTTTTTACAAGATTCTTCAGTATACCATACCAACATACTGTATGCACTGGGTATGCTTTGAAGATGTTAGGAGTCCATATTGACGTTTTACTCGTCTCCACAAACTCATGGAGTACCCACATGGCTATTGATGAATTTTTCGATTTTCAGTATAGGTACCATACCAACATACTGTATGCACTGGGTATGCTTTGAAGATCTTAGGAGTTCATATTGACGTTTTAATCGTCTCCACAAACTCATTGAGTACCCACACGGCTATTCTTGTTTTTTTTTTCGATTTTTAGTATACCATACCAACATACTGTATGCACTGGGTATGCTTTGAAGATTTTAGGAGTCCATATTGACGTTTTACTCGTCTCCACAAACTCATGGAGTACCCACATGGCTATTGATGAATTTTTCGATTTTCAGTATACCATACCAACATACTGTATGCACTGGGTATGCTTTGAAGATGTTAGGAGTCCATATTGACGTTTTACTCGTCTCCACAAACTCATGGAGTACCCACATGGCTATTGATGAATTTTTCGATTTTCAGTATAGGTACCATACCAACATACTGTATGCACTGGGTATGCTTTGAAGATCTTAGGAGTTCATATTGACGTTTTAATCGTCTCCACAAACTCATTGAGTACCCACACGGCTATTCTTGTTTTTTTTTCGATTTTCAGTATACCATACCAACATACTGTATGCACTGGGTATGTTTTGAAGATGTTAGGAGTCCATATTCATGTCTCCAAGAACTAATAGAGTACCCACACGGCTACTGCATTTCTGGGCACTACAAATATACGCACGTTTTCATTATATACATAAAAATACTTACTTTTCAGGATTTTTGGACAATTTTTATTTTTGAAAAACGCATTGATATCAGAAGTTTTGAGCTGAATCCCTACCATTTATTACTATGATTATGAAGGTAATAACCTATTTTTTCATGTTGACTTGGATATTAAGTTGTTTAGCTCGGGGTCTGTAAATAAAATGTGTGACGTTTCTTTCAGCTCGATAAAGTGTAAAACGAGGTCTGGGAGACACGGGTTAGATTCCAGGCCGTAACATCAAAATTGTTCTGTAATTCCGACAGTTTTCAATTTGGTATGCACCAAATAAAATTTATGTAACAACATTAAATCGCATATATAACAAATTAAAACAACTTGATTTAGAGTTGTTGTATTTTTGCCAACAGGTCAGCACCCTGTTTTTGTTGGGCTGTCAATTCGGCCACTATCGGTCGTGGAATTGGCGACATCTGATAATACCTAGACATAATATCCATGATGTATTGTTTTATCTCATCAATAGAGATGAAGTTTTCAACTCTATAGTTTTCAATTTGTTCTTCGTTTTCTTTCCTCTTTGTTCTTCCACGATTTAATTGGGGGTGTCTCCCCAAACCTCTCCTGGCTACGGCCTTGTTAACAGTAGTAACTACTACAACAACTGTTGTTGTAGTACTATTAATAGCGTAACCCCCTATTACATCTTATGGATGATAATATTTAAATATTGTCGGAGTTATGAGGTTATCGGTACGGGAACTGTACGGGTATTGTTTTATCTCATCAATAGAGATGAAGTTTTCAACTAGATTTAATCAATTTGTTCTTCGTTTTCTTTCCTCTTTGTTCTTCCACGATTTAATTGGGGGTGTCTCCCCAAACCTCTCCTGGCTACGGCCTTGTTAACAGTAGTAACTACTACAACAACTGTTGTTGTAGTACTATTAATAGCGTAACCCCCTATTACATCTTATGGATGATAATATTTAAATATTGTCGGAGTTATGAGGTTATCGGTACGGGAAAGAGAGACTGTTAGGGAATTTTCACAAATATTGGTTCATACCTACCTCAAAATTGTGATTGGAAATTCAAAATGGACTTCGGATTCATGATACTGTTCCTTTGGACAGCTTTTCGTCGAACAATTTTTGCGAACATAGTGAGCACGCATCTTCGCTTATTCCACATTTAACCAAATCTCGAAACTGTGTAAAAGATAGAAAGAATAATGAAACACCCGAGACTGTGAAAGTGAAGCTATTCTAAACCAAGAAATACAGGTACTTTTGGGCGTGGGACTCATCTAGCCAATCCAGGAAGCTTCTTGATGGTTCAAGTTGCGGTTTGGTTGCCTTCTGATTAATGGCGTGCATTGAAGTATATCACAGGAATCCACCCAATTCAGTGGACCGCATGCTATTGAAAGGATACACAGATGGGTTCAGCTCGTAGGTGCTAAGATACGTACCTCAGCTCGCGGTTTCCAAACCACCGATTCCCTAACCCATAATCATCGCATGAAAATTATCCGCCGTGATAACGCTGTTGAAAAAATACATTCCCACATCTAATCCAGCTCAAATGTATTAATATTTGAACTGAATTAGACATCTTCTTCTCTGGGGAAGTAAGGAATTTCAGCTCAACTCTTGGCTACTATACGTCAGAAATCTTGAGGAAAATATTGGAGTTACTTATTGATGTCAGGACCTGAGTGGTTTTTAAATAATGGTTTCAATAATACACCTCAGTAGCAGGACCCAACAGTAATAAATGATCCAATTAGGACTACGTAAAGCAATAAAACAATTTTCCCAGCAATTGAAATGTTGTTCAGACAAACTCGGTCATCGCGCTTCTCATACTAATCCATTCTTAATATTTACCCTCCAGTATATTCCTAAGAGCTGTGTGTCTACGTAAATACGTTGATCCGCCTTAATAACTTTATTATACAACAAAAGTCAAGAAAAAGCGAATCCTCCTGTGAAATGGGCAACATTATTATTGTGTTTAGTGAGTAAATATGAAATCACCGCTATTCGTGGATGATCCGTCAGTCAACTTCTGCTTAACAAAAATAGCCAAGATGGTAAGTTTCCAGTTTTATCCAGACAAACTCGGGCATCTGGTTTCAAAATTAAATGTAGCAGCTTCAGAACTCAAGCATTTATTGTTCCCAATTCAATAAAATTCAAACCAACACGAAATTATGGATGCTTGAGATCGTACACCTTGAGTTAGGCTGATGTGACCAACGCAGTTCATCCCTTTTGTATTATTTTCTTTTGGAACGAACTGCAGAATGAATTATTTCAGGTACCTCAGAACACCCTCACTGCTTTCAATTTTTGTAGTAATTGTGTAGGTTGTTGACTGTAGTGAATTGTTATCCAACAAGTCTCGTCTTGATAGCTCTTTATAACCGTTGAAAAATAATACTAATCAGTTGTAGACATGAAAAATATTTTTTTTATAAAGCAAACCTTGACAGTAAGGATACCTTCTACCGGCAGTTTTTGGTTACCTTTACTGAGGAATACTCTGAGAACATGTATTTAAATTAATGTAGGTATTATGTTTGATCCTCAAAATAAATCATCAAAATTTTGACATCAACATAAATGTAACAATGTTTAATTTTAACTTCATAATGGGGAGTCTCAGTCGGTCGCCGTTCGATCCTCGTTCTGGGTTAGTATTTCCCTAAATTGTAGGGGCAAAAACGTTGAAAGTTGTAGCTAAATTTTAAATTTCAGGTATTTTAATTTTTTAATTTTAATGGCGAGGTGGAGGGGCTATTTTTGCTTGACTGATGATAACGACGAGGACTTGGAGCAACAGTTTCACTGGTCGACTGTTTAATGAATGGAACTTGAGTGTTTCAGAGATAACTCTCATTGAAAGTGCTAAGTGCTGGATGCTGGGTGCTTTTCACGCATTCCTTAAATGTAGAACCAGTGACTTTCCTGCGGGCGACCTTTGGTTTTAAAACAGTGTAGTATTCTGGTTTCAACAGGACAACAAGATGATGTCCTTGTTGCTTTGGATCTATAACTTTCAAAAAACTTAATATGAGCCCATTTGTTCGATAAAATTATCGATTGGCTCATCAATATGATCAAAAACGGTATTAAATTCAACGAGTATACACGGCATAGGTGTATCTTGTAGTGCATGTTGTAGGTTGCTATCTTCTTACTATCGACAAAGGAGATTGATGTTCATAAGTGACTTTCTGCTATCTCAGCAGGCAAGATCAACGATCTTTTCGATCTCTTCAATGTTGGATCGGAAGTATTTGATCGCTTCTATCACAGCTACAACAAGGAAGCTTTCTTCCTTGTCGATAACTGAATGATTCAATTCATTTCTGCAGGTGTAAAGGTACGGGAGATATACAGAACTCTCATCTGATCTACTCAAGGGCGTTGGACATCTGGCTGGTACGGAATTGCTCCGCATCTATACTGAAACGCATCAGTGCAAAGATTGAATAGCCTCATCAGGAAGTTACAAAATTGGGGAGGAGATCTTGTCGACAGAAGATCTCGAGATATCAAAGAGAATGATGAATGGGCAGCTGCATAGGACGCGATTCTTGGGCAGACCGAGGATAAGTTGGGTGGATGGTTTCAGTCATGATGACTCCATTCTCCATTCTAGGGATTTGTGACTGGACGACTGGCACAACAGCGAAGCACAGGAAAACGTCTGGCAAATGGGCGTGGCACATAGCTTCCTCGTATCCATAACCCAATTATATAGATGATCCGATGCATAGTAGTTGATCTCAAAACATCAATCTCTAAATACCTCTAAATACCTTGCACTACCCTCATAGGGGACTCTACTCGTCAACCGGCACAATCTCTAAATATTGTTGGAAAATGTAGAAGTTATGGCTGAAACAAGGGAATATACCTTTGTGCATGAGCAGTAGCTACTATCAGTCTGGGGGCGATGATTTTTATAGGGGACCATCTAGACGCCAACCCGCACAATCCCCGAAAATTTCATCGAAATCGGATGAGAAATGTAGAAGTTATGGCTGTGGCAATTATTTCACGTTTGTACATGCGCAGCAGCTCCTATCAGTCCGGGGGCAATGATTTTCATAGGAAACCGTCTACACGCCAACCTGCACAATCCCTGAAAATTTCATCGAAATCGGATGAGAATTGTAGAAGTTATGGCTGTGGCAAGGATTACATGACAGACACACAGACAGACAGACACGGAACCAAAGTTGTTTAGGAAGGTCTGAAACGTAAAACGCGAGTGGAAATTTTTATTTTGGGGACCTTTTTTTTCAACCTTGAAAAGTGAAGACAAAGCTTCCACTACCTTGGTAGACTCGGAAGCGAAATTTGACGGAGGAGGCCTCAAAAGAAGTTAGGATGTTTTCGTATCTAGAGAGATGACGTGGGTTCGTAATAGCTGAATTAGATGGTCGTGTGTGATGTTCAATAAAATTTGACATCAGTTCAGAAGCTTTCTGAGTGAATTAGTCAATGGATTGGTATAAGATACCAATATTTAATATTTAATATTAAATATATTATATTTAATATTAAATATTAAATATAAATTTAAATATTTAAATATAAATTAGACTGTAAATTTTACAGTCCTACCTCCTCTGTCCCCACGTAAATACGTTGATCTCCCATAAAAACATTGGTTTTTATTATGTGCCAAATGTTTTTCCTCTCGGCTGACTGGTCGCAAATGCCATATTGTTGAGGATTGCGTGGGCGAACGGAAACGCCTACTCATCTCGAACGTTTGTCGACTCAATATATCTCTCCATTATCTATATATCTTTCCTTCAACCCCCGAGTCAGTATCTTACTGCTATGTCCCATTGAGGGGAGCGAATAAATAAAATTAGCCGCCCAAACCAACTTGTGTGGCCTCATTTTTCACAATTCATTGTCGATTTGTAACTCGATCGCATTCTTATGTGTATTACGCTGCGACACCGTGAGCATCTGATCACCCTTGAACACCCACTCGGTTAGAAATAAATAATCGACTAATGAAGCATTTCATCATGAAAGTTCGTGGGTTTTTTCAAGTGCTCGATTGAGTTGAAAATGTCTGTGGGGAGTTACAGTACCAAACTCGGGACAGGAAGGAAGAAACAGTCCCAACTATGTCTGAGAAAAATCTGTAGCATCCGACAAAACCATACAAAAATATGGTAAGACGGGTGGCCCTAGACAGCCTCCATGAGTTTTAGATATTCAGATTCTGTCGAACTGATACTGAGTGGACACGAGCTAATAAATTCCTTAAAACTACGATTTTTTGGAGTCTTCAAGTTCGGAATCGTTCAAATTTGAGAGTTGTTGGGTGTGAAATTCGAGACGATTGCCTGATAGAGTTTTTTACATTCTAATTAGTTGGTGTCATGACACAAGGGATGAAATGTTTGCCAATATAGCTTCCTCGCATCGAATGTTCTGGAAATATACAAGTAGATGGTGTAAAAAAATGCTCATCAGCGATAAATCGATCTAAATTGACCTTACAATCTTATATGTATGTGTAATATTCCATACAGCTTACATTAGGAAGCGCGACTGAACACAGCATAAATGGGCTTGGAGAGGCTGATGTGGGACCATGTTTGTTTCACACTACGTTACCCCAACATTGAAACGTCGCGTCCCTACAACACTACCACCACATTATCCTGATCGCAACTCACTCCTCTAGAATTTGACGAATTTGGTATATACATTCAGGAAAGTAAAGTAAAGTAACCATTTCAGAAAACCTCCATTTCAGGTTGGATTTTCGTCCGACTGTCATTCCTGGCGTCGCGGACGTCATCAGCTGTTTTCCAAAGGGAAGATCAGAATTTGTTCTGATGATTTCACTCATGGCTTCCCATTGAACTCCCTGGGTTGTGACGAGGGGAGCGATGAGAGCCCCGGACGCGCAAAAACGCACGCTGCCGGTAACGAGACTTGAACCCACGACCCCCGCAGAAGTCAGTCCAAATTCCACCCGCCAAACAACGCTCGCCCAGCGACCGTGGCTACACTGGACCTCCCGTTCAGAAAAGTATGTTTTGTTTCAGGAGGATGATTTGTTTGTGGGGGTTGCCACATTATGGTGTGCAAATCAACCCCGCTAGAAAAAAAAATCGTCCTACTCCTTCAGATTTTTTGATGTTTTAAAATGAAAAACGCTGCAAATTATTATGTTCCAGGGGACAAAAATTCTTTCCTCCACTCACTAGACTGCTCTTACTATTGCATTAATTTACGGTTCGCTATGCAGCTTCATATTGGTAGTGGCATGGCAGTACCGGTCTACATTCCAATTTGAAGGAGGTAGAATTTGATTACCGACCGTTAGCAGGATTAGTGCTTAGGATGTCGCATTCCAATTACCGGTAATCAACCTCTATGAATATTACGAGTTGTAAGAGTGATAGGAACAGTGCTTAGGGACGTCGTATGTCACTTGTACAACTCGTAATTCGCACAGTTCATCAGTTGGATAGAGATCGGCTCTTAGCAACTCGGCGACGTCATTTCCAACTGATAAATTGTGGACTTAGATGATTTACTTTAGAAAATATAGAAAAAAAAACAGTTTCGAGAGGTTTGAGTCGGCAAAATTTAATCAAGGGCAAAAATGAGAACTCAAAGAATTTGGTTTAAATGGATCTTTCAAGGCGGACAAAGAGAGCGAGAGAGTCATTGCCATCAAGAATATCCGCCTGAAGCCCCACTATAAGCAGCTTGTCCAGGAAGCTATCCTGGCAAATAGCAGTGGGGCTTCTCCCGCATCTCCTATTGCTGATGTGGAGCAGCAGCCTGCCATTCAGTATCCCTCTCCCGGGACCTCCGGTCTTCTTGCCGATCTGAAGACCGAAGTCTTGAGGCTCGGGGGGCAGGTAGGTCGTATTGAAGGCTATGAAAGCACCTACCTGCAGGATCTGGTGAGGCGGGCTGCTGAAGGGCTGGATAACCTGGAAGATGAGGTTGCAGCCTATTTAGGGAGAATCTTCCCGCGGGTTGGGGATGCGACCGTGACGCAGCACCAGGGGGGACCTCCTCCCAGAGTGGTGTTGCGTGGAGGTCGCAGAGCGGCTAAACAAGCGAGACGGCGGGAGTACCACCGGGTTCAGAGTTTGTGGAGGAAGCATCCGGCGCGTGTGGCTGCGGAGGTACTGGAGGAGCCTGGGGAAAATCAAGTTCAACCCCCTCTCCAGGAGTTTGTGGATTTCTGGGAACCACTTTTGAGTGCTCCCAGTCACGACCCTGGGGAGCGTGTGGTTCCCCCAGTCTCCACCAGGGATTCCTTGCGCAGCATCTTGTGCTCGCCGGTGCTACTTGACGAGGCACACAAGTGCCGTGTCAAGAACTCCACTTCCGCTGGACCCGATGGTGTTTCTGCCCGACGCTGGAATAAAGCACCTAAGACGATTAAGCTGCTCATCCTCAACCTGCTCCTCCTTGCGGGAAGACCCCCGAAAGCATTAACCCGTACCCGGACCGTGTTTATCCCCAAGAAAGGGGGAAGTGGGCCTGGAGGCTATCGACCGATCTCTGTGTCCTCGGTAGTCTTCCGCCACTTCCAAAAAGTACTGGCATCTCGCCTCCAGGTGGCTGGTGTCATTGGTGATGTCCAGAGAGCGTTTCGGCCAGCGGATGGCACAGGGGAGAACCTTGCAGTTCTCCAAACTGTCATTTCGCTGGCCCGTATTAAACGCCGGCAACTCCACCTCGCCGCTCTGGACGTCGCTAAGGCCTTTGACACAGTCAGTCACCTTGCCCTGACCGATTGCCTTCGTGGTGTCGGGGCCCCATCTCGGTTAATCGAGTATGTGGCCTGTCTGTACCAGGAAGGCGTGACGGTCCTCGAGGCAGGAGGTGAGGTATCAGGGGATATACGGATCGGGCGTGGGGTACGCCAGGGGGATCCCCTATCGCCACTCCTCTTCAACCTGGTCGTGGATACGGCCTTGGGTAAGCTGCCCACTGAAGTAGGGTTTGATCTCGCCCCTGGGGTGCGAGTAGGAGCATTGGCATTTGCCGATGATGTTATCCTACTCGCAGAAACCCGTGAGGGCTTGCAGATCGCCCTCAATGCATTTGCTAAGCAGCTAGCCAGGTGTGGACTTGTGGTTAACCCCGATAAGTGTGGGTCGGTCTCCTTGGTCCCATCGGGTCGCCAGCATAAGGTGAAAGTTGTGGATGGGGGTTTTGTCGTAGGACAATCCCCCATTCCATCTCGATCCGTGCTGGAGGTTTGGCGGTACCTTGGAGTCGACTTCATGGGAGTGGCCACCATTACTACCAGCCGTGTGGACCTTGGTAGAGCGCTAGCTCGCGTTACCAAGGCTCCATTGAAGCCACAGCAGAAGCTGCGCCTCCTCCGCACGTACTTACTGCCGAAGCTAACCTATGGGTTAGTCTTTGGCAGGCTTACGGCGGGGAGGCTGCAACAATTAGATCGAGAAGTTCGCTCTGCTGTGCGCTCTTGGCTGAAGTTCCCTCCTGGTGTCCCAAGTGCCTATTTTCACGCACCGGTCAAATCCGGTGGGCTTGGCATTGTGTCTCTCTCGGCATGTATCCCTTCACTGCGCCGCCGGCGCCTGCTAGCCCTTCAGGGGTCGAGCTGGGAGGTCGCCCGTGCGGCTGCTGATCTTGATTTTGTCAGGCAGCAGTTAGCATGGTGCGACCGAGCAACACCATCTGCTCCAAAACCCAGTTCGTCTGCTGAGTTCGCTGCTGCACTGCATGAATCGGTGGATGGTAAAGAACTCCGACAGTGCTCCGAAAGCCTTGTCTCATCCCAATGGGTAGATTGGGCTTCGGAGGGCATTGGGGCCCGCGACTACCGACACTTTCACGCCATCCGCGTGGCATCTTTGCCAACTGCGGTGCGGTGTTCGAGAGGTAGTCGCGGGACAACGCTACCCCTTTGCCGTGCCTGTCGGAGTGGAAATGAACACCTGTATCATGTGGTGCAGCAGTGTCCACGAACTCATGGGGGCCGCATCCTACGTCATGATGCGGTAGCCAAGCAGATAGCAGGTGCATTGTCATCTAGCGGCTGGGATGTTGAGAGAGAGAGATTGTATCACATGCCAAGTGACCAGGGTAAGAAGCCCGACATTGTTGCTGTCAAGCCCGACCAGTCTTGCATTATCCTGGATGTCCAAGTTGTCAATGGCAGCTTGGACATGGAGCAGACTTGGCGGGCCAAGATAAGGAAATATGACAGAAATGATTTACGGCAAGCAGTGTCGGAGCTAAAAGGAGTGGCACCCAACAACATCAGGGTGATGGCTGCAACCTTGTCGTGGCGCGGTGTGTGGTGCGGGAAAAGTGCCACGGAGTTGCGCGAGTTGGGCATCTCTGTAGGCGTACTCCGTGGTATCACCACCCGTGTCCTGCTCGGCTCATATTTGAACTGGTGGTCGTTTTATAGAGGCACTTCCCTTCATCCTTCTCTCCCACCCCCACCTTCCTCATCTTCCCTCATCCCTAGGGCCGGCGTCGGGTGAGTCCTGGGCGTCCTCCCCATTATTTTATTTATTTATTTATTTTATTTTTTATGGCGTGCCCCCTCCGTCAAAAAAGACATTTTGTCTTTGAGGGGAGATTATTAAAAAAAAAACCCTGTGTTGTTGCCTGTAAAGTCGGTATACGGGCGAAAGTTTTACGTGACAACGACTTTGAGTGGTAAAATAATTTTAATGTTAATATTCATTCGTATAGTAGGAAGAAGGATAAAATAAAATTCTTTGTCAAGTTGCACAGAGTAGGTATTTCCCGTAGGTAGTAGGTATTTCCCATGGGTGGGGGGGGGGTGTGTGCCAGGGAAGGGGGGCGGGGCGCTCCCGCTTTTGTGAGGGGGAGGGAAGGGAAGGGGAGGGGCCGCCCGCCTTTAGGGAGCGCCGAGCTGCACCCCCTCCGTGAGCGGAGCGTAACGCAGTTTCTTGAAGTGTCTCCCGGTAAACCAATTTATAAGACGTTATCACGTCAAAAAAAAAAAAAAAAAAAAAAAAAAAAAAAAAAAAAAAAAAAAAATTGATAACTTTGGGAGCTAGCAAGAATTGTTCTCAACGGGGCAGGACATGTCCTTTTATTTGGGAGACGTCCTGGTGGGAGAGTGTTCCAAATAGGGACACATCGTCTCCCCACGGTCCAGGTCTTACGACCGAGAAGGGAGTTCTCCTGGTTCGCCTAGCTTTTCTTGGGTAATTATTACAGTAATACTTTCTCAATTAATATGGTTCGCCATATCTTACAAAATGGTTTTTTCTTTTAATGTACAGACCCATCTCTATGCGTTTGAGGATACGAGTAGATCTTGAATATGGACTCCTAACATCTTCAAAGCATACCCAGTGCATACAGTATGTTGGTATGGTATACTGAAAATCGAAAAGAACCAAGAATCGTGTAAAAAAACTTTCTAAAAGAAATTGCAACACCATTTTTCCTTTTCTTAACCATACCTTCAAATGAAAGATTTCTTTGAAAATTCGCTCATTAATTCATACTGCATGAATCGACTTTTTTTTGGATTCTACATACCTTGGAACGTGAACCATCAAATTGTGAGGGGACTACATTTTTTCTTGCTTGATTCCAAAGGTTCATTATTGAAAATAATAAACCAAAATCGTCCTATGGCATGCAACACTTAGGTTTCTCCTCCTTCGGGTTTTTGGTGTTCTGAAGAAAAAAAATAATAAAAAAAAACATAATAATAATAAAAATAAATATTGTCCTTAGTCTCCCAAAACTGAAATCCTTCTTCCATAAGATTTTTTGGTGTTTTAAAGTTGGTAAAAAATGACATCGACTTCATAGTATTACTTCCGCTGAGTGAGGAAACATGTTGACTCGGCTTCATTTCGTCTTCTCCAAAATATGAGAAGATCCATGCAATGCAGTTGTAGTTAAGCAATGGACAAATTTCCCCAAAAAACAACCGTTTTAACTAACTGATTTTTAGGACGTCCCACAGTAAGACTTGGGCGTCCTTATGCGATCGATCTGGGGTGAAGGAGGACAACACTCAACAGAAAAAAATATAACCACACAGTAATCCGTTTTAGACCATTCTGAATCCAAATCCGCGAAAAAAACCATAGGTGTATGTCTGTGTGTGTGTGTATGTGTGTGTGTGTAACAAAATCTTGTGTACTCTGCCCAGGCCTTAGTTCTCAACCGATTTTCCTGGTTCTTTTTTTGTTCGACGCGGAAAACTATCTAGCTGTGCACTACGTCGCCGGAATTTCGAATTTCGCCTTTTAAGGGGGGGAAAGGGGGGTTAATGCTTAAAAAACGTACGTTTGCGGGCTTAATCTTATAAACTCTGCCCAGGCCTCAATTTCGAACCGATTTGTGTGTTTCTTTTTTTGTTTGACTAAAATAACTTCCGAGTTGTACATGATTTCACCAGAGTACCAAAATTTGCAAGAGGGGGGGATGGGTGGGGGGATAATATTCACAAAATATCCAATTTTTCAATATTTCGGTTCTTTTACTGCTTACTAATTGTATCCAAGCTTTGAAATTGAGGAAAAATTCTCATTATACCTTAGGATTTGCATGAATTACTTTCTGTACCACCATGGAAATAAAAGTGGTGCCACCATGGTGCCAGGGCACCATAAACCTCATATTTCTTGGGTTTTTTGGTGTTTCACCTTGAATACGGATGTGACATTCGACGGACTGCCTACTAAACCTAATATATGAAAGTTCAATGTTACGACGTATTTCCGCTTTGGTGCCAGACTGGCACCATCGGTGGTGGTAAGGAGGGGGGTGAACTCGAATTCGCATGTTGGGTGTCGTAGATCACGGATTTTAAAATGTTCTTCAGATTCGAGGCTATCATGCCGCCTGAGCCGTATGAGGCTATCATAAGTGTTATGGTTTATAATGGTGGGGGGGAGGGTCACTATTTCTTCCCTAAAGTAATAAATAAATTACATCGAGAGAAACAGTCTAATCGCTTAACAACTGGTTAAACTGATCCAATACTTATCCAATGGGACGTCCCCTGGAATGCATGCATTACTAAACAATATGTTTAGCCTTTTTTGAACTATGAAAAATTTGCTCACCACCATCGAAGAAAGAAAAGCATTCGTGTTTTATGTCAAAAAACCTATTTGTTTCATCCGCTGGTGCTCAGTTGCTTTTGTTCACAAGAAACTCACTTATTTGACAACAAATCATAACTGACGGTACTTATTCGTGAGTTGGTAGATATAAATCCACCTTTGTGCTTGGTTACATTTGAAAAATTCCACCCAATTAACCAACCAAATCAGGGTGTTTGTGGAAATCAAAAACTAATCATTCAATAGGCTGAAGCATGTTCTATTCCTATTTCACAGGCATCAGCCTCGTCTTTCAAGTAACCTACATCTCCTCAAGTGGGAAAGGCCAATATCTGGTATAATATTGTACCTGTACGATAGATGTTTAAAGATTAATAATCTTACACTTCATGTTTCTTAGGTTTCAGTCGTATAGGCGTTATAATAAGGTAATCAGCTGTTTGAATAGATAATGAGCTCTCAAACTTTGTACCGAGTGAAACACTGCCTCTCTTGAGGGTCCTAGGAAGGATGGCGGAATGATGGCTTCAGAGGAGTTTCGTCTCCCTCATTAATAAAAAGTTGGAGCAAATTAAGGGAAACGCCTAAAGGTTCTTTGAAGTTACAACAATTTCCATAACATTAAGCTGATGGGTCTTGAAAACCTCTTGAAAATGTGAGGCTATTACTTCCTCCTAAACAATCTTCGCTGCCTCAATGCTATTATCCTCCACAGGATCGAGTATAGATAGGGCATTGGAGGCCTTGTGAGAAAAAATGTTAATCTCAAAGACTTACCTACATCAAAAGCAGGAGAAGCTTTCAACGAAAACCTTTTGTTCTCAAGGTAGAAAACGTAGAAGAAAAGTCAGGAGCCTGAACTTCTGCTGTAGGTGTTCATCATGTGGCGTAAAGTTCCAACACGTTGCTACGAGCTTTCTATGGATCGGACTTAATACCACTCGCGCTTGTCCTTGAAGTACTCTAAGAATTCTTTGGTGTGCTGGAATCATCAAGAAATACTATTAGAAAGATTCCAAATTCTAGATGCTGACAATGAATTGATTAAAATGTCCTGTAAAATAGGAAAAATCATTTCCTCTACATCGTTAAACTCGTAAAGAAAAATTTGAATTGTTGTTTGGATTGAATCCCGCTTTTTCATTGTCCTTGAAGGCTTTCTTTCTCTGTTTTATGATTTTGAGAGTACCAAATATGAGTTAGCAGTTAGTTTGACCTTTACAACCTTTACAAATTTAGACCGCACTCCGATATCAGCCTCTGCCATCTAGATGATCTTCGTTATTGAAGGGCGGATGGAATAAGGAGCAAGAGGCCTCAACGGATAAACGACCTCCCCACTCGAGGCAAAGTCATGATCGGGCAATAGAACCCAAACCTAGATTATTTGGAGGTCCGACCCGATTGAATCATTCGCCCTCTTTTATTTTATAAAGCGAGAAGGTCCTCGCTCGTGTGGGGTCGAATGTCTTACATCAGTCTATATGGAATTGGGAATTCGTAAACGAAAAACCGGGTCGTGTCACTGTCACTTCGTACTACAGTAATTTACCTCACAAGCCAATAAACTCGAACGAATCGTGCTTTGTTCCACTTCGACCCTGAGGATCATGATCTGAAGGAATGGAGGCAGATATAACAAACGTATTGGAAACTAGAGTGACTAATCGAGATTCTCCATACCACAACCAAACTTTTAAATCAGTTGTATTTACGAAGTTCTTGATCAATCAACGTAACTACGAATGCCAATCACACGATGAGTAAGAGAATATCAGCATTTTTCCTATAAGCCAACATTATTCCGCAGCTTGTGCCTAAGAATTTTATGTTTCAGTAGAAAGTCAAGAAGAAAGTTGAAAATTTTCTCTCAGATTTCGATACCTGAGATGTTTGCGTAATTTTGATTCGGTATCTTTCTTTGGTCAAATCCAAGTCCTTCGAAAAAACGCTGCAAATTATTACACAAAGGTTTATTATTTTTGTATATAGATGACTCGTCTGCAAAGAACACGGCTTTGCTATTGTTACCACCTACCAACTTGAAGAAAAACATCGATCGCATTTCGGTCAGCTAACATTTGAACGGAGATTAGGCCTCTTTTGCGATTCACACTCGTGTTTCTGATTTATCGTAAGTCCAACCCTAAAATTCTCGTAGGGAGCGAACGGTTTGTTCTACAAGGCCGCGTGGTCTCAAAAAATTGTATACTATCTTAAATTGATGAAGAAAACAATACCTTTATATCACATTTTTTTGAGTTGGGGCGTTTTCAAAATTTCAAACCTTTTTTTTCAACCCTTAGAAGTGACCTATATCAACCAAAATCTTCAGGGCACAGCTAGACCCCGAATGGAGCCTAAATACCAAATTTCATCAGAATCGGTCAATGCTAAGCGGGGAAAGTGCCGCGTACGGCGTACAGACGGCCAAATTTTTACTCGATTTTTGGATTCCACGTACCTTGAAACGTAAACCAACAAATTTTGAGGGGAGGGGGGGGTAAAATTTTTTTCTTGGTCGAATCCAAAGGTTCATATAGAAAATAATAAACCAAAATTGTAGAATATCGCCCAATCGTAGTCCTTCATCGTTTCCTTTACCATCATAAAAGCGAACGGTCCTCTAGTGAGATTCTCTGATAAGAGGTGGCGCTTTCGTCACATAAAAATTTTCCCAGATTTTCAGAGCATTCACGGAAATTTTTTTCAATTGGAAAAGGGGATGTATTCAAAATACGTAGGTGAACAAAGACCCAGGTCATAAGTTTTTACCATATGACTATTTTTGACCATTTGATTTTTTTTTTCGTCTTGAAATTTTGGAATTTGGACTATTCATGGTGTTGGGACAATAATAGGATTTTCATGAATTTATTAATAGTGCCACCGTGAAAAAAAATCAGTGGTGCCACCACGGTGCCAGGACACTATAAACCGCATATTTCCTGTTTTTTAGGACGTCCCACAGTAAGACTTGGGCGTCCTTATGCGATCGATCAGGGGTGAAGGAGGACAACACTCAACAGAAAAAAAAATAACCACACAGTAATCCGTTTTAGACCATTCTGAATCCAAATCCGCGAAAAAAACCATAGGTGTATGTCTGTGTGTGTGTATGTGTGTATGTGTGTATGTGTGTGTAACAAAATCTTGTGTACTCTGCCCAGGCCTTAGTTCTCAACCGATTTTCCTGGTTCTTTTTTTGTTCGACGCGGAAAACTATCTAGTTGTGCACTACGTCGCCGGAATTTCGAATTTTGCCTTTTAAGGGGGGGAAAGGGGGGGGTTAATGCTCAAAAAACGTGTGTTTTTGGGCATAATCTTGTGTACTCTGCCCAGGCCTTAGTTCTCAACCGATTTTCGTGGTTCTTTTTTTCTTCGACGCGAAAAACTATCTAGTTGTGCACTACGGCGCCGGAATTTCGAATTTCGCCTTTTAAGGGGGGAAAGGGGGGTTAGTGCTTAAAAAACGTACGTTTGCGGGCATAATCTTATAAACTCTGTCCAGGCCTCAATTTCCAACAGATTTGTGTGTTTCTTTTTTTGTTTGACTAAAACAACTTCCGAATTGTACATGATTTCACCAGAGTACCAAAATTTGCAAGAGGAGGGGATGGGTGGGGGATAATATTCACAAAATATCCAATTTTTCAATATTTCGGTTCCTTTACTGCTTACTAATTGTATCCAAGCTTTGAAATTGAGGAAAAATTCTCATTATACCTTAGGATTTGCATGAATTACTTTCTGTACCACCATGGAAATAAAAGTGGCGCCACCATGGTGCCAGGGCACCATAAACCTCAAATTTCTTGGGTTTTTTGGTGTTTCACCTTGAATACGGATGTGACATTCGACGGACTGCCTACTAAACCTAATAGATGAAAGTTCAATGTTACGACGTATTTCCGCTTTGGTGCCAGACTGGCACCATTGGTGGTGGAGGGGAGGTGGTGGGGGGTGAACTCGAATTCGCATGTTGGGAATCGTAGATCATGGGTTTTAAAATGCTCTTCAAATTCGAGGCTCGCATGCCGCTAAAAATATTATGGCGGCTAATGGTGATGGGGGGGGGGGGGTACTCTATTCCTTACAAAATACTAATTAAATTACATTGAGTAAAGCGGTTGTGTGCAGGAGGAAGGTTAATAAAAATACGTTCTATCGCTTACCCACTGGTTAAAATTGACCTAATCCCCTGTCCCGCATGCATTACTAAACAATTATGTTTCCCTTTTCCTTTCTATTATGATATTCCTTGACTTTCTTTGTAACTGGACCTCTCAGGATGACGTATGTTTGAACTCTCCTATTTGCTTGTGATGAATTTTAAATATTCATTCAGCTGTTGAAGATGGAATTTTTTGTTACTTACCTAGTTAATTTCATGTTTGATTATTGTTGCCACTTTTGTTTCAGCAGGAATTTCAGCGACTCTAATTTTATTCATTTGTTTTTTCTTCCGTTTAAAAACAAAACATATGTCTGTCCTTATTTGTCAGCCAACAGTTCATTTCAACCTGGTGGAAAGCTTGAGCTTAGAGATGGGCGAAACGGTTCACCAAGAAGAACGGCTCTGAGCGCTCCGCTCATTCAAAAGATCCGGATCTTTTCGACGGATCAGTGGCTCTTTTTGGCTCTTTGGAGCTCGTATTTATTGTAGAGATGAAAATACGATAAAAACGCTACAAATTGTTACACAACAGTTTATTTTAGTTCTGCCCGGAAATGTTTATTCGATTATTGTATTCTACACTACCTTGAATCCTAAACCATGAAATTTTGAGGGCGAGAGGGAATAATTTCTCTGTTGCTCGATTCCAATGGTTCATTATTGAAAATAATAACCCAAAAAGCGCTGTTGTTCAATAAAGATGCTCAACAAATCCTTCAAACAATCAACGAAAAACAGTAAATGAACAAGATTAAAGCAATGAATAAGTAGAACTTAAAAATACAGTTTTTAGTAAAATATTTATTTATATGAAATCTGGATTTTTTTATGCCTCTAATGACAAACCACAATTTAAAAAAAAAATTCTTAGTAGGTATAACATTTTGATGTTACATCATGGTATTCAACAAAGGAAATTAAGGTAATCAAGTTGAAAGAGAATAAACGAACCAATAAGTACGTAAGCTTCAATATTGATAATAATGGTAAGAGAAGGATGTGCTTTTGCTTGCCTTTTGAACTTGTATCAGAAAGCTCCTCACAAAAAATCATGATGTAAAAATTAAACAGGGAGAAAAAACAACCGAAAGAATCAGAAAGTGGGTCACAGAAAACACTGGAAAATACGGTAAAGTTTACGACCAAAAATACAATAATGCATGTGGTGGTACGATAAAATTCCGCAAAATTGTATTGTTTGATCGACTTATATCGTATTTTCCCTCGGAATTATCGTACGGGTTGGCAACAGTGAGCTGACGAAAAGGAGAAAAGGAGGTCCTAATTTTCCCGAACACATCTCAAAAAAACCGAAGATCGAAGAGCCGCCGTTCATTTATTTTACTGGATCTCAAGAGATCCGAAGATCGAAGAACCGCGATTCATTTGTCATTTTTACCGATCCGCAGTTCACTCGCTCTTTTGAAGAACCGATCTTCACCGAACACTACCAGCACTGAGCTCAAAAGATCCGAAGAGCCGCGGTTCATTTTTGCTGACCCGTGGTTCACTCGCTCTTGTAATAAGATTGGGCTGCAAGGCAGATTCTTGCGTCTGGTAACACTGGTCATATACCAACTTAGAACCAATTTTTCTCGTATAAATCGGTTAAATAAAAGCTTTTATGAAATAAGAAAAAGTCTGCCAAATGGGTGTGGCACATAGCTTCCTCGTATCCAAAACCCGATTGTGTAGATGATCCGATGCATAGTGGTTAATCTCAAAACATCAATCTGTAAGTACCTTCCACTACCTTCATAGGGGACCATCTACACGCCAACCCGCACAATCCCTGAAAATGTCATCGTAATCGGATGATAATTGTAGGAGTTATGGCTGTCGCAAGGATTTCACGACAGACACACAGACAGACAGACACGGTACCAGAATTGTTCAGAGAACATTTTTTTCAACCTTGAAAAGTGAAAACAAATCTTCCGCTACCTTTGTAGACTCTGAGGCAAAATGGTGCGCTGAACATCCCTAAAAACGTCTGCCAAGTGGGTGTGGCACATAGCTTCCTCGTATCCATAACCCGATTGTATAGATGATCCGATGCATAGTAACATCAGTCTCCAAGTACCTTGCACTACTAGGGGACTTTACACGTCAACCGGCACAATCTCTGAATATTGTAGGAAAATGTAGAAGTTAAGGCTGTAACAAGGAAATATACTGTTGAGCATGCGCAATGGCTACTATCTGTCTGGGGGCGATGGTTTTCATAGGGGACCATCTACACGCCAACCCGCACACTCCCTTAAAGTTTCATCGAAATCGGACTAGAATTGTAGAAGTCAAGGATCCCACGTTTGCGCAAGCACAGACAGACACGGAGCCAAAATTGTTCAGGAAGGTCTGAAACGTAAAACGGGAGAGGAAATTTTGATTTTGGAGAACTTTTTTTTTCAACCTTGAAAAGTGAAAACAAAGCTTCCGCTGCCTTGGTGGACTCGGAAGCAAAAAAATTTTCTCGTATATTCAAGCCGAGTATGTCTTTGGTCGAATATAGGCGATTACACCTGGAGAACATGCAAAAACCTTACTCTACTGAGCGGATACCAAGGTATCCGATAACAGTAGGTATTCCGCTGTAAATCGATTACCACTTTAAGTTTAAAAATCATTATCTAATTACACAAAACCCCAACCGTACGTACGTATGTCGCCCACACATTCGCCGGCTCCCACCCCCCGCTCAAGTCGGAAAATATCTACTAAATTTTTTTGAAGGTTTCTGTTGGTTCGCCTTATTCTAAAGTCTCTAATTGAATCCGTTAGTTACGATTTGCTTCATCGGACGTGACAGCCTCTGCTACAAAGCAATAAAAAAAAAAAATAAATAAAATAAAAAAATATAAAAGTCGCCTTCCCATGGCACACCGAACTGTATATCTCCTTCCTTCGCGCGCCTGTCGGCGCTATTGAAGTCGGTAAAAAATAGGACCATGTCTCTATTATTTCATTACTTACTTTATTATTAAATTAGGTTTTTTTCACACATATACGGTTTTTGTTTTTCCTGATTTTAGCAGGCTTTTCAGCAAGTCTAATACATAAAATCCCGACCGCAAGTGTACGTCGCCCGAACGAATATGGGAGACCCGGGTTAAATTTCAGGCCGTGACATAAATTTTTTTTGTAATTTGATAAAGTAAATGATTAAACATAATTTTGTTGTTGAAATTTTGTGTCACGGTATTACAGATTTCTTTTCACATTTCTACGATTCGTTTTCGCCTGCTTATAGAAGGCTTTTCAGCTAGTTTTAAATAATACCTATACTACTTTATATAGTGAGGCCAATCCTTCAGATCTGGTTCTCAGTACTAACATAATCTTGAAGATTGGATACTAGACAATAAATAGAAAGCTACACAAACCACTCAACTCGGCGGGCAGAGGTATGCAAAAGGCTCTAAATCATCAATTTGCCGATTTGATTGTCTCAGTTAAAATAATGCAGATTACACCAGGCTCCAATGCAATCACCTAATGTAATGAGAGTTTCATAATTTTAATAGAAATAATACAATTGAAAAATGTGATTCGACAAGGACAATGAAGGAAGCCAAAGGCACATGAGCTTGCATCAGAAACCGCAATAATGAGGTATGTCCAGGTAATCTAAGAGAAAATAGGCTGTACAAGTTGGCTTTCAGGTATTTACGGCCGAAGTTCCGCGTTCTGACCTAAATCCTTCCGAGCACCTACTAGAGCCGAATAGTTCTTTTCTCATTTTGTTTACGTACCAACAACGGTCTGTCGCAATCATTGCCAACGTCTTGCGGTTTTTGTTGGAGTCCGTAGAGTCAAAACTCATGACTGTCGGTAGGCAAGTCAGGTGTTTTAATTTTGAGTTTGGACCACTGATGATGTCATTGGTTGTTTTGGCCTCAGGTATTTTCTCACGTCACGACAGAAAATATAAAAATTCCTTCATAAGACAGAACATAATTAAGATAAGGCTGTTTTTCAATTCGGGATTTTGTTGGTTGGTACGGAGGGACCGTTTCCATGGTTTGGGTGATTATTTTGGAGTCTTGTTCTTTTGTAGTTTCTTTAATTTCTAAAGTATTACATGTTTCGACCCTTCTGTGGAGTCTTCTTCAGCCTTTATGTCAGTTGTGTTTGGATGCATTCCAATTTTTATACTCTTTGGTTCTTAGTTTGGTAATGAAGCAGTCATACCACAGTGCATATATATACCTGCTGTTCATAGTGTGAGATCTTATTATCTCCTGGTTCATTCTTTCGTAAATTGCAGCAGTATCATCATTAGAAACTGTTGAGTTTGGTGTTATTATCAGAGTAAAGCCCTGGTCCAGAACATGTCCATTTTTGTAAAACTTTTCAGTGTGGGTAGTTGAACTTTTATAACTTCTTGTGTTTAGCATAAATTTAGATGATGGTGGGCAATTTACTGGAGAAAACTGCTCAGATGTAGCACCTGTTGAGTTGGTGTTAGTATCAGAGTGAAGCCCTGGTCCAGAACACATCCATTTTCGTAAAACACTTTTACTGTAGGTAGTTGATCTTTCATAACTTCTTGATTCAAGCATAAATTTGGCCGAGGGTAGGCAATATATTAGAGAAAAATTGCTCAAATTGAGTTCTTGAAAGCATGGGTTTCTGGAAAACGTTTCTGAAATATAAAGCTAATTCTGAGCAATTTTCTCAAGTAAATTGCCCACCCTCGTCTAAATTTATGCTAAACACAAGAAGTTATAAAAGTTCAACTACCCACAGTGAAAAGTTTTACAAAAATGGACATGTTCTGGACCAGGGCTTTACTCTGATAATAACACCAAACTCAACAGTTTCTAATGATGAAACTGCTGCAATTTACGAAAGAATGAACCAGGTGATGGTGAGATCTCACACTATGAATAACAGGTATATATCTGCACTGTGGTATGACTGCTTCATTACCAAACTAAGAACCAAACAGTATAAAAATTGGAATGCACCCAAACACAACTGACATAAAGGCTGAAGAAGACTCCACAGAAAGGTCGAAACATGTACCACTTTGGAAATTGAAGAGACTACAAAAGAACAAAACTCCAAAATACTTGGTAGCAAAAACAGTGTTTTCGCATACTGTGATGGAAAACAATTTTTTCTTCAAAATTAAAATATTACTAATCTTTTTTGGGTCGTCGTGAACAATTTTGGTTTCAAGTATGTCTGTCTTCGTGTCCACCAATTTCCATGATTCCATTATTTGTACGGACCTAGATATTTGAGTCAGTAGCAAAAACCGTGTAAAAAGGTTGTCGGAAATTTTCTAAACAGCGGAATTTACAGAGAGTCCCAGAATTAATTATCCAAACTTCAGGGAGTGATCCAACGACTAATTCGCTATAAATTTTGTGCTATTACTTTTTTTTCGATACCCACATCCAACCAGACTTCTTTTCATTCAACTTTTTGTGTGTGTTTTTTTGATCCTTTAATATCACCAAAAATAACCATATCCCACATAATTACCGCGAAAATGTAAAAAAGTCTGCCAAGTGGATGTGGCACATAGCATCCTCGTATCCATAACCCGATTGTATAGATCCAACCTCTGAATATTGTAAGAAAATGTAGAAGTTGTAACAAGGTTGTAACAAGGAAATGAGCAGAGGCTACTATCAGTCTGGGGGCAATGATTTTGATAACGGACCATCTACTCACTACCCCGTATAATCCTCGAAAATTACATCAAAATCGGGTGAGGAATGTAGAAGTTATGGTTGTGGTAAGGATTTTACGTTTGCGCATGGGCAGTAGCTACTATGAGTCCGTGGGTAATGGTTTTTATAGGGGACCATCTACACGCCAACCCGCACAATCCCTGGAAATGTCATCGAAAACGGATGGGAATTGTAGGAGTTATGGATGTGGCAAGGATTTCATGACAGACAGACAGACACGGAACCAAAATTGTTCAGAAAGGTCTAAAACGTAAAACGCGAGTAGAAATTTTGATTTTGGAGAACATTTTTTTCTTTAAACTTGAAAAGTGAAAACAAAGCTTCCACTACCTTGGTAGACTCGGAAGCGATAAGGGAACCGTTGGAAAGAGCGTTAAATTTCCAATCTCCCTAATGTCAAACAAAAATATCTTGTGCACATATGCGTTGGAAAAGAGCTCAAAGGACCATATTTGATATTTTTCTGGAATTTTTGTTGTCCTGATTTTAAGCCCTTATTACAGGGTTTTTGAGAGGGACTGTACGAGGAAAAACTTCCTCGGAGTTTCACCTTCCAATAGTTTATTCACATCTTTTTACAATGGTCTTTGGGGGAGAAATTAGTGTTTTTTTTCAATTTTTTTCAAAATTTTCAAATTTTGGGTTGGACGGAGGGGTGCTACTTATTGGTCTGAATAGTGGCGTGGGGGGGGGGGGGGGCTATCTACTGTGCCCCCTTCAACTCCATCGTCCAACTCCGGTCTCTCATGCTGGATCGCTGTTCCATAAAAAAATTCATTGTATGGGTACAGGAATTGAGATATGCAGCTCGAATCAATACCTCTGAAAGACAACTCAGAATAAGAGGGAGATACAAGATTTTGGATAAGAGAAAGCTATCGGAATTATATCTTTTCGCTGGGGGGTCAGTCCAAAATTTTGTCTGAATTTGGATAACAAGGGTAGGTACATAAATATGGCCGCCCCTAGAGCTCCTGGGACACTTCAAGATGATGCTCCAAATTAACTTAAGTCCAGCATTTTCAATGGAAATCCACTAGAGAGAAATGCTGGAGAACAGTTCAAATACTTGGAAGCACATAATTATTCAAAATTTTAGTGGGTACCATTCTTGCGCGTAGGTTTACTCGTACATCATTAACGTGTTGAAATTGTTGCACAGGTCACAAAGAAAAAAGGTCTGCAATATGCTGGAACCAACCACCCACCCACAAGCTTCCAACTATGATTAATCTTGGTAGACGCGGAAACTGATTGGTCAGTCTATGAGGCAACACGAATCCACAAAGTAATTGAAGCAACTCTTTCCTACCCCCGTAGAATCGGAAATTGCAGGAGGAACCGTTCGTGCTCTTTTCATCACAACCTCACAACCGAACATTATCCCGATTCATCTTCCAGGATTAAACCACGAGGAATAAGAAGGCAGGTAGAGGTGTCTGAACGAAGCTTATAGTATCGAGGGAGTATCACCGTGAAACCTGTTATTACACGCGATGACAGGTTGAGTTATGCTCGAAATGTATTGCCGAACGCTAAACGCTCACCCGTAGAAGCTTCTAATTATGTTACTAACGCTCGATCGAGCTAGATAACAATAGCGGTGAAAAATATTACTTAGAAGGCGGCGTGATTATGGCCCCCACTTTATGGAAGCTACGCGCCCGAGATCCGATCTGGTGGTCTCCGCCTTCTGTTGTTAATGAGTTGGCGAACCTTTCGGCTCCTTACAATTTTACCCCGGAATTCGCCTTTCACATCGCGAATGGAGGTTTCGCTTTGGGCATTCCTAGTTAGTGGAAAGTTTACATGAAGTTCAACTTCAGCGAAGTTTTTTAATTGAACTAGGTGCTGTATAAAACTATTAATTTGTTTACAAATATTCCTGATGCAGATAGAAAATATTGTAATTAGAAAAAAACATGGAACATGCTTTAGCCGTGCTTTGTTTGTTTTCTGTTTCCTTTTACTAGGAATTCGTTGTCTGTTGTTGTAATTAAGCTCTTCATGAGCCTGCTTTTCAAATTGCAAATCAAATCATTTCATTCACCTCTTGATGTCCCGAACGTATTTTTATTATTAAGAAATCGAAAAAATTGCAACGAAAAGCCTAGGTTACAAGATCCTTTGATTAATTTTTGGTAAAAACGATGCCAGCCAACTACATGAATACAAATCCGCTAAATCGAAGTTGGTTCTTACTATGCATGGACATGTAGGAGACATAACTTCGACAGAAAACGCTGCAAATCATTGCCCAAAGGTTTATTATTTTCTGTATAGATCACCCTTCTGTATAGATCCCTCCCCTCCAACCATAGGTACCTACTCCCTACTTGGGCTTTTTTGAAAATTTCAACCCCAACCATCAACCAAATGGAAATGAAAGGTTGAATCTTTCAATTCAACTCTCAATTCAAAAAAATAGGAGAGTTATGGGTGCCTTCATTTGGAAATTAGATAAGGACGCACAACCGAGTACAGGTCGATGGAACAACAGCGATCGCATTTTGGTCAGCTAAAATTTGAACGGAGATTAGGCCTCTCTTGCGATTCACTCTCGTGTTTCTGATTTATCGTGATTCCAACACTTAAGGTCTCATATAGGGAGCGAACGGTTGGTCCTACAGAGCTCTGGGTGGCCTCATTCTAAAAATGCAATACTATTTTAAATTGATGAAAAAACATTACCATTATGTATAGAAAAATATACATTTTTTGAGCTAGGGCTATTTCAAAATTTCAGCCCTTATTTTTGAACCCATAGAAGTGACTGAGATCAACCAACAGCTTTGGGGCACAATAAGACATACGTTTTTATTCGATTTTTGGATTATACGTACCTTGAAACGTAAACCAACAAATTTTCAGGGGACTTAAAAAATTGTTATTTTTGGTCAATTCCAATGGTATTGAAAATGATGAACCAAAATTCAATACTATTTGAAATTGAACTTGAACAAAAAACAATACCCTTTATACTGAGTTTTCGAGCTAGGTCGTTTTGAAAACAACTATACCCCAAATGGAGCCCATATACTAAAGTTCATCAAAATCGGTCCATATTAACTAAGGAAAGTGCCGCATTTAATAATTGAATTCTTTTTCTTGGTCGATTCCATAGGTTCATTCTTGAAAATAATATACCAAAATGATATGTGTTTAACAAGGGGGCAAGATTGTCCTATATGTCACGAGAAAAATCATTTTGTCAGAGTTTGCATTCAAAAAGATCGAGCAATTGTGAAAGCGCGAATGGAAAAAACTCGAATGTTCTCCAGACAACAGTCAAATCCGCGTACAATTCAAAGAATCTCATCTCACAATCAACATCGTTGGTCTTAAATTGGTTGTTTTGATGGAATTGTGGAAGTCACGCGTGCAAGTTAAGAGGTGAGAGTTGCTGCCTGCCACAACAACAAATCGCTACGTATCCCTATACTTATGCTATACGTTTTGCCGTATCAACGAGTGCTATGAATGAGTTATGTATGTTTTACGACAGTTGAAGCGTATTCATTTTACATAGCATTGAACACACAGTTAACTGACGTCGGGTGTGATACAGATCTCAACCAAAGTCGATCAATTGTGGTTGTTGTGAAAGCTTCGAAGTATCAAACAGGCTGTATAAAATTGACAAACTTTTGGTGAGTAGTGGTTATTATTTTTCTTCGTACTCTCATTCTCGAAAAATATATATTACTGTAGTTTCATAAAACTTTAATTGCCAGGATAAGCTTTTTCGATGACGCTTGGAAAATTATTTCGGTTTTGTTATGACTGCGTGTCGGAGCGTGAAGGCGATCGGCTTCCTTCGGATTGTCGATTTTATTGGTTCCTACTCAACGAAGACAAAGGACGGGACAACACTCGATGCCCGGCGCGGGTAACCGCAGACCGTGTGCAAGAGTGTTAAGATCGCCAGCTCGGATACATTCCTAGGCGCGATTGCTCGCCGACCCGGGGGATGCACCACATTTACCTATACCTAGTTGGAGGCAGACGACGACTAGGGTAAATGGGAGCAGAAGCCGGCGCGATGAGCTTTATCGCATACCGAGACCCTCCGATGAACTGTGGGCTTCAGAGAAGAGGCGAGGTAGATCGAGAAATAAACAAGTCGAGTTTTCGAAGACGAATGCATAAAGGGGAAGCCCTGAGTCCTCCTTTTATATGGACTTGACAAGGTAAGAGGAGGGTGGAAAAAGGTGACGTCAACTGACGTCACTGTTCCCCGTACCTCACCTTACCTACCGTGCATGGTGTGAGTCACTCAGGGTTTCCCTCGACCTTTATTGGAGAACTACACAGTTGAAAGTATGAGTCATTACATAGGTCCCCCAGTTCGTACAATAAAGATAAAATATTGAAGTGGTATGATAAGCGAATACAATGTGTGATCAAAAAACAGAAGCAGTCGGTAGAGTATAGTTTGAATTTAACCATGTTGCATAATCGGAAAATAAAAATGGTTCAGCTGGAATCCGTCTACCGTTTTCTCGTACAAGCGGAGTTCGTAGATGTTGCACTCGTGGATTTGCATCGTGACGATATAGTCGAGTGAAGACTGGCTGCGTGAAGCGGAGTTGTTGATTTCCACGTTGATCGTGATACGCAGGATATCCCCTGGCGCAATACGGGCGATGTTGGAGTCTTCATGGTCGTAAGTAACGGGTTTGTTCGTAGGCGGAAAAACATCTTGGATCGTATTTTCAACTAGCAGGTTTACGTTGATATTCTCCTTCTTCATAGTGTCCCTTCGATTCACGTTGACTAGTATGATGGAGGAGTGGTGGATTGTGAGCAGTGAGTCGTTGAAGTGGAACGGGAGATCGAGAGGTTGGACATTGAGCCGCGGCGCTTTTAGCACCTGTTGTTGGGTGTCCGGCGGCTGCGACTTGCGCGTATGTGCGCAGAGGCGAGTTCGTCGCGGCATCGGAGCGAAGTTGGTTGAGCCGTGAGAAGTGACTGTATTGAGAGTCGTGCGGGCGGGAGCGTTGTTTACCGGTTGGGTAGCTATCGTCGAATGATTCGAGTAGGTTTGTGTCCGGAGGTACCTCAGGTAAATCCGTCCCTGTGGTGGTGGGGGAAATACCGAAAGCCGGCCGACACCTACTGAGAGAGACGGTTACCTGGGAGCCGTCAATAAGCAGCGTAGCCGTTCGCTCTCCTTTGTTAACCACTTCGTAGGGGCCGGAGTAGAGGGGGTTCAAGCCTTTCCGAAGCCCTTCTTCTCGCAAAAACATCCTTTTTGCGTTTTGGAATGTATCGGGGAAAACCCGTGGGCGTTTGTCCGTTGAGGGTTTTGCGGGCGGTCGGTGATATTCCGTCGGTTGAGGCGGAAATAGGTCAGCCGGGAGGCGGAGGGGCGCACGAAAAGTACGTTCGGCGGCGCTGTAACCGTCCGAATACCGAATGGTAGTGCGGAGCCCTAATAAAATGGTCGGAAGATCCTTAGACCATGATGGCGAGGAAGTAGCAGTACGTAGGGCGTTTTTTAAATCCCTATGCCATCGCTCGATTTTTCCGTTCGATTCAGGATGGTAGGCCGTTGTGCGATTGCGTTTGATGCCGAATTTTTTTAGGAATTCGGAGAATTCTGCACTCTCAAATTGCCTGCCTTGATCGGTAATAATCGTTAATGGACAACCGAATCGCGCTATCCAATTGTTAAGGATGCCGTCAGTGACCGCCTTTGTCGTTATCGTTCGTAATGGGATACATTCCGGCCAGCTGGTATGTCTGTCGATTAGGGTTAACAGATATTTATAACCTTGCGAATCCGGAAGAGGCCCCACGAGATCAACGTTTAATTCTTCAAAGGGAAGCGAATCGTCAAATTCCGCTGGGCGAATTTGAGGGTGGCGGAATTCTTTGAATTTCGAACATTTGGCGCATGCCTGTACATATTCCCGTATTTCCGTGTTCATTCGAGGCCAAAAAAGTTTCGCGCGAATTAGGTCTCGTGTTGCGCGTATTCCTGGATGACTAAATGAATGATAGTGTTCAATTAATTTGCGGCGAAGTCGTTTAGGAACAAACGGGCGAGGCATGTCCGATGTCGTATCACACCATAGTGAGAGGTCGAGCGCAGGTACCTGGGTTTCTTCGAGACGCCCGGTCGAAATAAGGTTGCGGAACTCGGGTGATTCATCGGCCTGTTGATTTAGGAAAATATCTTTTCCGGACGGAAAAGTCGTGAGCTCGTGAAGTTCGAGCGAAGGCCGAGATAATGTGTCCGCAACTACGTTGGAGGTGCCCGGTGTATATCGGATATCAGTCGTGAATTGGCTGATAAACTCCATTTGCCTAATACGACGAGGCGAGGCCGTTTTTCGGTCTTGATGGAGCGACGTGGTGAGCGGTTTGTGGTCAGTCATAATATGAAAAGTACGTCCCTCTACGAAGTCTCTGAAATGCTTTACACTTTCGTAAATAGCCAGAAGCTCCTTATCGAAAGTGGAGTACTTCTGTTGAGCTGTTGATAAAGTTTTAGAGAAAAATCCGAGGGGTGACGTCTCGTTGTTGACCTCCTGTTGTAACACCGCGCCAATTCCGACGTCCGAGGCGTCCGTAGTAATGGAGAGTCGACCTTTCGGAGAAGGATGAGCCAGCGTAGTTGCATTTTGCAAATCGTTTTTGCATTTATTGAATGCGGATTTCATTTCTTCCGTCCATTCAATCGTGCGACGGTCCTTCTTTTTAGAAGGCTGCGGAATCGCATTGATTAACGGCTGTTGGTGTACAGCCGCGTTCGGAATGTGCCGTCTGTAAAAATTTAACATCCCCAAAAACCTGCGTAGGTCGGTGACAGTAGTCGGAAGAGGGAATGTCGTGAGATTGTCCACCTTCTTAGGTACCGGACGTATCCCAGTCTCGTTGACTATGTGACCAAGACAAGTCACTTCTTTTTTGGCAAGGACGCATTTTTCCTTGTTTACCGTGAGACCCTCCGCAGCGAAAACGTCGAGGACCGCTTTAACATGGCGTTCATGTTCCTTAGTGTTTCGAGACGCGATTAAGACGTCGTCTAGGAAACAAAAGACAAAGTCGAAGTCTCGAAGGATTTGGTCCATATATCGCTGCCACGACTGTGCAGCGTTTTTTAATCCGAAATTCATTTTTCTGTATTCGTACAGTCCAAATGGCGTTATAATTGCTGTTTTCGGAATGTCCTGAGGGTTCACGTCGATATGGTGAAACGCACGCGAAATATCGAGCGTGGAGAAAATCGTGCATCCGTGTAAATGAGACGAAAAATCTCGAAGATGCGGAACGGCGTATTGATCTCCGACCGTGCGTTCGTTGAGCCGACGATAATCACCGCAAAAGCGCCAAGTACCATTTGGTTTAGGTACCGCGTGCAGAGGACTGGCCCAAGGTGATTTCGAGGGTTGGATAATTCCGTCGTTGATGAGCTGTTTGAAGTGCTCTTTTGTCTGACGGAGCTGTTCGGGGTGAAGACGTCTACTTTTCGCTGTGACCGGCGGACCTCTGGTTTCAATGAAGTGCTTTATCGTGGAGAGATGGGATGAAGATCGCTTCTCCGGTCGGTATTTGTCGAGCATGTTGACGAAGGTCGGCGGAGTAGGTTCGGTAGTGACGCCGGAATTGACCGTGTTGACGTACCCTCGTATTGGATTTTGCGAATTAGGGTTGAATAATGATCGATTTTTCAGGTCAACGTGTAAGCCAAAATATCCGAGAAAGTCAGCTCCGATAATGGGTCGTTTTACGTCCGCAACTACAAAAGTCCATTCGTATATGTCGTTTTGTAGATAAACCTTCGTTGTAAAATTACCATAGGTCGTTATGGCGGTGCCGTTCGCGGCGAAAAGTAGGTAGTCGGACGTTTTGTTCTTCCGGTGAACTAAAGAGTTCGGAAGAATTGAGATGCTAGCCCCCGTATCGATCAAAAAAGGTATATTGTTTTTATGACATTTGACGAATAGTCGGTTGGAAATGTCTTGGAAAGGGGCGCCCGCCTTGTAAACAGGCGGGCCCGCTAGTTTTCCTGCCATCGTACCTTTTTGAATGAACAAGGCTGTCGACATTTAGTCGCCTTGTCGCGGTATTTAAAATGGTACCAGCACATACCTTTTTGTTGAGTCGGAGATTGCGGGCGAGGTTGCTGGTACTGTCGTGCGGGGCTATTTCGTCTCGGAGGTCGCTTCGTAGCTACCGCCTCAGTATTACAGTCCAGTTCGATTTGATGAACCGCTGCGGCGCTACGTATTTCGTGCGTAGCATCTGCGATCGGCGCGAGGAATTCTGGAGTTTTATCCATCCACGGAGCAATGGACATTTGGACCGCGATGGGTAGCGCCTTGATCCAAAATGCTTTTAGGATGTCGTTAGGCGTGAGGTCCCCCAGATGATGGCGCATTTGGCGTAAAAGCTGGGAAGGCTTGAGGTCCCCCAGTGGCCGATGCTCGGTGAGTGCCGTGATCCTCGCATGCCGAGACGGCTCGAAGATTTCGATGAGCCGTTGTTTGAGGTCGTCGTATGGTGTCACAAGCTGGGCTTGTGTTAAGTCCGCCGCTTGAACTGCCACATCGTAGGGCAGTAGAGGGATGGTCCGGGTGAAGCGAGCGCGCTGCGTGTTTACATGCGCGCCGGTGAAAGCCGCGTCGAGCTGTATAAACCACAGCCGGGGATCCTCTCGGTAGAACGGCGGAAGCGTGAGCGGGATTGAGACCTTCGTGGCCTCGGCGAAGTCCGGTGCGGGCGGCGGTAGCGGTGGGTCCATAATCCTCGAGTGGGCTTCGTGTTGAATAGCAAACCAAAAACGTTCGGGGTCACCAATGTTATGACTGCGTGTCGGAGCGTGAAGGCGATCGGCTTCCTTCGGATTGTCGATTTTATTGGTTCCTACTCAACGAAGACAAAGGACGGGACAACACTCGATGCCCGGCGCGGGTAACCGCAGACCGTGTGCAAGAGTGTTAAGATCGCCAGCTCGGATACATTCCTAGGCGCGATTGCTCGCCGACCCGGGGGATGCACCACATTTACCTATACCTAGTTGGAGGCAGACGACGACTAGGGTAAATGGGAGCAGAAGCCGGCGCGATGAGCTTTATCGCATACCGAGACCCTCCGATGAACTGTGGGCTTCAGAGAAGAGGCGAGGTAGATCGAGAAATAAACAAGTCGAGTTTTCGAAGACGAATGCATAAAGGGGAAGCCCTGAGTCCTCCTTTTATATGGACTTGACAAGGTAAGAGGAGGGTGGAAAAAGGTGACGTCAACTGACGTCACTGTTCCCCGTACCTCACCTTACCTACCGTGCATGGTGTGAGTCACTCAGGGTTTCCCTCGACCTTTATTGGAGAACTACACAGTTGAAAGTATGAGTCATTACAGGTTTATTAGAAAAACAGTTCACTATAGACTGACGATAACTCAGCATTTCATTGAGGTGATAGTTTCAATAATGAACTTTCAATAATTACTCAACAGTCTGCTGACATGAAAGAGGACTGTGTTGTAGGGTTTAAAAGCGAGGCGCTGAAAGTTTTCAATCCCTAACTTCAAAGAAAAGGCTGATAAAGCCTTTGAGCTCGAGATTGACGGTTTACCCCTCCAACTCTAACATTGGCTCAGCCAAGTGTCAGAAGCTGTTAATTCTTTCCCTTCCCACCTTTCTACCAACTGTTGAAAACAAAGTGATGTAAACGTGGAAGCAGACTGAAATTGAACTTCTATGCGACTAGGAATCAGAATCTACTTAAAGTTTAGAAAGGTAAACTACTCTTTGTTTCAATTGTCTTTGATTTGCCTTTTAATTAATGGCTTTTCTTCAAGCTAGGGCTGGAATATACTCATTATGATGACAGTGCGAAATCCAGCCCGCACTGTCAAAATAGGACAGAATGAAAATAACAACAAAGAAATTAGCTCACATTTGAAGCTATTTTGGCTTGACTCAAAATAAATTATTCATACATTATAATAATTTATTCTCATTTTGGTTTATTATTTTCAATAGGGCCTTTGGAATCGAGCAAGAAAAAAAATTTCAACCCGCCTCAAAATTTGATGTTTTTTGACGTACCTACGTAGAATCTGAAAATCGAATAAAAAATTTTCCGTCCGTCCGCCGTACGCGGCACTTTTCTTAGCAACACTGGACCGATTTGGTTCAAATTTGGTATATGGACTCCATTTGGGGTCTAGTTGTGCCGCAAAGCTTTTGGTTGATGTCAGTCACTTCTAAGGGGTGAAAATTGAGAGTTGAAATCTTCAAGAGTGCCCTAGCCCGAAAACTCTCGAAACAAAAGGATCGTTTTTTCACCAATTTTAAATAGTATTGAATTTTTAAAAATTTTTGAGACCACCCGGAGCTCTGTAAGACAAACCGTTCGCTCCTCACGAGTACTTAAGGGGTTTCCTTCGATAAAACAGAATCACGAGTGTGAATCACAAAAGAGGTCTAATCGCCGTTCAAATTTTTAGCTGACTTAAATGCGATCGCTGTTCATTTCTTCGATTTGTATTCTGCTCTGCTTTCTGAGCAACCAGTAATCAAATTTCCATATGAAGCTCTATAGTAAATATAGAGCTCTGAAAATTTTTTTCGAATCGAATGTGAAACGTTTAGTTCTTTCTAATAAACTTGATTGTGAAGGTGTGAAGGTAGTATGGTTAGGTAGGTAATACCTACCAATAGTTGGTAGGTAAAAAAAAAAAAAAGTCTGCCAAGTGGATGTGGCACATAGTTTCCTCGTATCCATAACTCGATTATATAGATGATCCGATGCATAGTAGTTAATCTCAAAACACCAATCTCTAAGTACCTATCACTACCCTCATAGGGGACCATCTACACGCTGATCTGGACAATCCTAGAAAATTTCATCAGATTCGGATGAAAAAAGTGAGTCACTACTCAAAAAATCGAAAAATTTCTCAGTAAGACTGGTATTTGAACCCGGGACCCCTAGGTAGGAGTCAGACTCGCTGCGTATGAGCTAAGGGGGCCTGGCAATAACTTATGTAGGATTTGAGATTCTGACATACGCACGGCTGTTACAAGGATTTTACGTTCGCGCATGCACATCGGTTACTAACAGTCCAAAGGTGATGATTTTCATAGGGGACCACCTAAATGCTAATCTGTAACATCCCTGAAATTTTCATTGAAATCGGATGGAAAATGTAGAAGTTATGGCCGTTACAAGGAATTCACGTTTGCGCATGCGCAGTCGCTTCTATAAGTCCGGGGATGATGATTTTCATAGGGAACCGTCTACACACCAACACGCACAATCCCTGAAAATTTCATCGAAATCGGACAATAACTTCGTATAGTTATGCGCGTTACAAGGAATTAATGACAGACGGACAGACACACAGACACGGAACCAAAATTGTTCAGAAAGATCTAAAACGCAAAACGCGAGTGAAAATTTTGATTTTGGAGAACATTTTTTTTCATCCTTGAAAAGTGAAAACAAAGCTTCCGCTACCTTGGTAGACTCGGAAGCAATAGACAAAAAAGTTGGTAGGTAAAAAAAAAAAAAAAAAACGCTGCACATCATTGCCAAAAGGTTTATTATTTTCTGTGTAGATCCCCCTTCCGTATAGATCCCTCCCTATCAATCGTAGGCACCTACTACCTACTAGGACAATTTTAAAAATTTCAACCCTTCAATTCCATTTGGTTGGTGGTTGGGGTTGAAATTTTCAAAATGCCCTAGTAGGTGCCTACGGTTGGTAGGGAGGGATCTATACAGAAGGGTGATCTACACAGAAAATAATAAACCTTTGGGCAATGATTTGCAGCGTTTTGGACTTTGAAGAAGTCCGTACTCCATCAAGCGATCGTCCATTGCCATCTAATTGATTTATGCATCTTCTGAAGGATAAGGATTCTTATAATAGTAAGAGAAATGGCAAGCTGTTGCTTGTATTGGAATAAATACTGAGAGGATTTTGCAGCATAAACGCAGTTTCGATGGATTTCCCTTTAGAGAGGCAGCTAGATCTCATCATTTAAGGAGTACCATTTTCATAGAAAGTCGACCGCAGACCAATGATGATGTGCTGAAGTGCATTCTTCAGCCTACAAGTGCATTTTTCCAGGAGAACCTAGAGATTCACTGTGCTGTTTTTGTACCTGGAAGAGAGAGTTATTCTCTATATGTATATGCTCCCAAAATGCTTATAACGGTGAGGGGTGGGAACAAAGAAACATCAAGACTGTGCTCTGTGCAATCTGAAGGTGCTAAAGTATGTCGTTCACTTCACTGGCGGTATCGAGTTGCACCGCTGATGTCGTCGTGGAGCTGAAAGGCCAAAAGTGCTGCCAGCTAGTCAACTGACGAAGTCTAGGGCAGACACCTTCATCGGAGAAGAAGTGCTTCAACTTCTTTCGTCACAAAAACAGCATCTGAAGCATCTGATGGATTTTTCTTATACATACCGCGATTCATTTGTAGTGCGCGTTAACTCTTCTTCAAACCAAATATTAACTGAAATCGGTGTACCAAGGAATAATTCATTTTTATTGGTTGAAAATTCAAAGGAAATGCATTAAATATAATCGTTAACATTATTTATCCTATGAGGGAAAAACAACGTATTGTAAATAACACTTCGCTTCTTAATAAAAACACCCAGAATCAAAATCGAACTCACGTCGTGTATGTAGTTATTTAACATTCCAACTGAACAGTCAAAGTTGTTGAATTATCGTACATTATGTTTTTGGCCTTACAAATTACGAAAATCGACGAATGTGAGCCTTGGAATTTTATAATTGAATTTTAGTGTGGTTGTCACAACTTATTCTAGTACTGATGGGGTACTCTGCTAGCTCTGCTTTCAGCAATCTCAGAGAGGATCTATGTTAAATTTCAGTTTTGTGGGACCAACTGGAGTGAATTTAGACCGCCCTGCTGATCAAGAGGTGTTCGGTATGTTATTCGTACTTATATATAGTTGTTTGGCGGTGGACTTTGGACTGACTTCCGCGGGGGTCGTGGGTTCAAGGGTCATCGCCGGCAGAGTGCGTTTTTGGGCGTCCTGGGCTCTCATCGCTCCCCTCGTCCCAACCAGGGCGGTGAGGCAATCAGCGAAATCATCAGAACCATCTGATCTTCCCTTTGGAAGACAGCTGATGACGTCCGCGATGCCAGGAATGGCAGTCGGACGAAAATCCAACCTGAAATGGTTGTTTACTTTACTTTTTATATTCTGTTATTCGTAATTAAAGCATCGTAGTACCAATAGGACCAAACCCAGCTGATGATCAGGATTGTGTTTAGCATAATTAGATTCGAACTCAGCAGTCTCGGATGTGCCCTCTCTAAAATTGTATTTTCATAGGGGCGTATAATGCAATCACGGTAACCAACGAAAGCTTTGGGATTGAGGGAAAATTAACCATTCTCCCAATTACGGTTGCGAACGGGTGTAGAGTTGAGGATGAAGAATGAACGAGTGAATGAATGAACTTTGTTCTAGAGTTTGGACGGAGTTCGTGAACACAGAGAGAGAGATGGTTTTTAGTATGTAAAATAATGTTCCCAATCCATGACAAACGGGACTTCCTTTCTTCATCTTTCTGTGTAACATCTGTGATGTAGTAATAAAACATATTTTAATTCACTTGCCTTATAAGTGCATACGTCGGGGGTTGGAAAGCAATGTACCTAATCATATTCACCAACAACAACAACAACGATTATTATCACATTCTCCACCAATCTAGTCGAAAATCAAGTTTCCGCCTATTCCCATAGAACCGTGAAAGAAAGATCAGGATGGTTCGAGGGTGGACCCAGGGCAGTAAGCGAAGCGGAAGAAGCCTGAATTCTGATGACAATCAGCGTTTCCAATCAGGCGGGGGCGCAGGAGACGTGACCCGACGAAAACGGCATCTGTTCCAGGGCTTTCACCGCCCTGATGTCTCGGAAGACAACAGATAGAAGATACCTTCTCAACCGAGAGATACTCGTCTCCCCCATTAGAGCTCTCGTTACGATATCTCCGATAATATTGGAAGCGACCTCTCACTTTTTCCATTGTTGCGGTTGTACTATACGTATTCGAGAGCTACTGCGTACAGTACACGCTATCAGCAGACGACCAATTAGTACAATTTTGCATCCTCTCTACAGAAAGTATCATGGAAGCATAAATCTGGTTATATTTGCAAATTTTTGAAAAAGTATTCTACAACAAAATATATCCCATAAAGTTTTTTCAAAACCCTAAAAAAACTGTTAAGATTTTTTTCGTGTTTTCAACCTTGGTCACTGAAAAAAAACCCTTAATTCCATTAATATGAAATATAAAATCAAACCTGAGTACTCCGTTGGAATGAACGGTAAATCTCGTCTTCTCAGTTGCTAATAATGATTTTTTTAAGGAAACTTGAGGTTGAAAAATGAGCCCAAAAATTTAATTTTGTCAAATCTTGAAAACTGTATGTTTTTTAAACGGTCATTAGTCCCCAAAATTCTGGAGATAAGTAACAGCCTGTAAACCTAAAAAATGAGCAAAAGCCTCAGCATTCCGACGGTAAAGACAGTTTTTAATTTCTAGAGAGAACTTTGTTATAAATTGAGTTTTCATGCGAAAAAGTGTGTTTTTAGGCACAGTTTCGATTTTTCTTCTTTAAAAGAGCCCTATTCTCGTGTGCGGGATCAGATTCGCCATAACACCGTGGGCTTTGGCATGCAGTGGACTCCATCCACAGACAAGCAACCCTTTGCAGCCACGAGAACGGGGGAAACGACGGCTTTAACAAACTAAAATAATTAAATGACCTGTTGAAAATGTCCCCCATTCGTTCAAATGCCCAAGGCTGTCCATGCGTTCAAGGGAAGTCTGGGTGTGTCAGTTTTTAAATGCCTTTAGTCATGCTGAGCATTCTTTCCAGAAATATCCTCAAAAATGTTCATCTCGGCAGTATTTGTATTCACAACCGCCCTTCGATGATATACAGGGTGTCCCACCAAGTAAGTTATCCACCAAACTTCGGGAGTAGTTTCTACAACTGATTTGCAACAAAAAATGCATCATGGAGTTTTTTAAACCCCCTTAAAATCCGACTTCTTCTACTTTTAAGATTTTTTCGTGTTTTCGACCTTACACCATCAAAACGGTCATAACTCCCTTAAATTACCCTCAAAAATTAAAAATAAGGATAACGTTGGAAAGAGCGTAAAATGTCTCAATAGATGAGCCGTTGACCAATCGAGAAAACTGAACGCTAGAGTTGTATTTTTACCTCAAACTTAAAAATTTGTCAATTTCTGTTTTTTGTGTGAAAATTTTGATGATTTTTCCTCATTAAAACAAGGTATTTGCCAGAGGGGCTCAAAAGCTTAAAAACTGCTCCATTTCATCAGATTTTCAACGGTATAATCAAAAAATATTTTACAATCGATTCACGTTTGAAAGCGGTAAAACGTGAGTTTTTTCAACGAAATCGAAGGTTTAACGGGGAGACTCTGTGCTTTGGAGGAGTCGCGGCGGTGAAGACCCCGTTTTAATGGTGTAAGGTCGAAAACACGAAAAAATAATAAAAGTCATAGAAGTCGGATTTTAAGGTGGTTAAATAAACTAGAATAGGCATTTTTGTTGCAAATTAGTTGAAGAAACTACTCCCGAGATTGGTGGATAACTTATGGGACACCTGTATATTACATTCCTGTATCTATGCTTCTACCAACCAAAAATGGGATTAAATTAGATTTATAGATCCTGCATGGCATCCATCAGTCACTAAGTACGAGTTGATGAAGACGGATTTTTTGCCCTCCCATGGTCGAAAACAGTGCTTCCGCCACCTTGTTCTACTCTGAAACCAAATAGAACAGGTGGTAAAGCAACCTGAAAACCTTACGAACCAATCAAATTGCCCAACACGTCAGTGACATCATTCAGCTTACTCAAAATATAACTCCCGCAAAACTATTACGAAACTTCGCTCCCTATCAAAGTAGCTCTCATGACTAATTTCATCGAGAGGTCACGGCTGATAGTCGTTCCCTTATGCTATTTTACAACTTTAAGCTTAATCTTGATTAAATCCCTGATGACTATCGTAGCCTTCACCTTACGATCATGTTATACGTAGAGCTTAGAAGCTGATAATAAGATCGGAGCTAATACGAACACGAGTGCTCTCTCACGCATCGCCCTTGTTGCTTGTCTCCCGGGGTCATGAGTTGGATCGCAAGACCTGGATCACGGGAGTTCCATCGTATCTGCTTGGTAGAGCCAGTCCTATCCTAATAGCCATCTGATCAAGACAAATTTAGCGTGAAGCTCTTGGTACCTCTGAGACGCCTAATTCGATAACTCCTATATATAATGCCATTATATTCGCAACTTATTTAGTGAAGGGCTAGCGATTATCTCGCCTCACCTGTCTAGTTGAAGGGAGAGAAAAATATAGAATAGAAATGAGAGAGAGAGAGAGAGAGAGAGAGAGAGAGAGAGAGAGAGAAATTGATTGAATGGCGTTTATTTACAAAACAGGGAAGGATTAGGAAAGGAGTCCTCTCTTCCACCCTCCCTGAAAAAATTTATTAATTATTCCTGAAACAATCGAAGGTTAGAATTAATGCAATGCAAATATGCTGTCGCTACCTACCAGTAAAACTTGAAATAACTAAATAAAATAAATTGCTATTAATCTCTATAAGAATCTAAAAATAATTTCTTCAATTTGCTTCGGAAGCTATGGACAGATTTGGACTGATCGAAATTTTCGGAATATTCATAGAGAGAGAGAGAGAGAGAGAGAGAGAGAGAGAGAGAGAGAGAGAGAGAGAGAGAGAGAGAGAGAGAGAGAGAGAGAGAGAGAGAGATTTGATTTGATAACGCTTTATTTAAAAATCTGGAAAGATTTGGTCGTAATCGACCACTTTTCCATCTAACCAGAGATGTTCATATTTACATGATATTTCTTACAGTCTACGTAAATTACAATTAAAAAAATAAAAAATAAAAATAAAAATAGAAAAAAATCAGTCAAATAATAAAAAAATCAATATCTGTAATAAATATCAGTCTTAAACGAAAAATAAACAAATTAATAATAAGTGCTAAAAGTACCAAATTCAATATTTTGAAAAGAAATGTTTCTTTAAAGTCTCTTAAGAGAGAGACGCTCGTAGGTTCTGCAATCCGGCACTTGAATTTTTACCTTTAGACCTAAAATATGCGCCAAAATCTTAGCTTTCCAACGGTCTAGTCATTTTCATTTTTAAAGTAGGATTTATTACAGAAAATTGGGTTTGAACGTGGAAAAACGTGAATTTTTCCGACGGAACCGGCGCTCCAGCTAAGGCGATCTGAGGGGTATCGGGTCTCCTGCGCCTCCCGCCAGCCACTCTCGTCGACGAACCCCTCAAATCGTCTTAGCCAGAGCGCTGATTCCGTTAAAAAATTCACGTTTTTCCACGTTCAAACACATATTTCTATAATAAATCCTACTTTAAAAATAAAAATGACTAGACGGTTGGAAAGGTGAGATTTTTGCGCATCTTTTAGGCTTACAAGTTAAAATTCAGGTGCCGGATTACAGAACCTATGAGGGTTTGAAAAAAGTTAAGATTTCCAAGATTTGAACAATTTTTCGTTTCAAGTCCAATTTTCACCCGTTTCTCCTATTTAAAGAATATTTTTTCCACCAAGAAGTCCAATTTTACGCTCTTTCCAACGGTGCACCCAGATTTGAATTTGTATGAAAATTCGGGGAGCCATAGCCGTTTTACTGAAATAAGGTCGAAAACACGAAAAAAATCCTAAAAGTGAAATAACTCGAAAACGGAGCATTTAAAAGAAAATTACTAGGAGCCATTTTTTGATCGAAATGAGCCGAAAAATTGATTTCCGGCCTGTGGCCGTTTTGAAATATAACCCCCAGTATTACCAAGCTGAATACCATATATTTTATGGCATTCAGCATGGGGCTGTACGAAGATATCGAACGCCAAGACTATCCAAGCCTTCCAAAATAAGGTTCTAAGGAGCATTGGTAACTCCCTGGTACGTTTGAAATGACGAAATGTACGAGGGAAACCGTATGAAACCCTTGAACCTAGTGATAAATTGAGACACAGTGCTGTTACCTGTACTTGAGAGCACAGCCACTAAACAAACAGAGTAGAGTAGTTTGTACAGTAAACAGCCCGTTTACTCTACATACTGTTTAATTAAATTAACTTGATGGGCTCCTTATGTGCTCTGTTGCTATGTTATTGATATTTATTAAATACAAATATCATTTTAAACAAGGTGCTCAACTAACCATACTCCCCGGACAAATTTTGGTAATAATTCTCAACATTGAAACATTAGCATAAACCCTTCCCCTTAGAGTCACTTTGCACTGTAGGTAAATACTTTCATCTCAAAAGAATTTGCTCTTAAAGTGTAATGGTGGTCTATTTGGACGGATTGGACCAGAAAATTTCAGTGTACTAAGGCATCGATATGGTCATTCAGAAGGTAAATACTTTAATCTCGAAAATGAGTTCTTATGGCCTTACTACCCACACAACTGAACGGCACTACCCTACGAGTAGTCTAATCGGCTTTTTAACTAGACATTTTAGTAATAATACCAATGTTGAGCCCAAGATTCGGCCTAGTTTTGTCGGCAATCGGAAATTTATTGTGAACTCTGGTCGGTCGATCCCTATCGAAGGAAATTTCGCAGCCCAAGCAATTCGTCAGGTGTTTTATATTCAACTAGAAGGAATTACCGGCTCAAAATAATTGATTCGATTTGTTGAATTATATTTCTTCTTTTGATTAAAATTTACAAAAAAATAGATTAATAATAGAAAAAAACTTTCCTTATAAGGTCAATTTTGGTTCATTTATTTCCTTTTAGGTTGGAAATACCTTTTAGAATAGGACCCTGGAGTTGAGTCCACCTAAAGTGTAGACACCCAGTAGACAAATAGACATTTTTTGAGCTAAGGCGTTTTTAAAATTTTAGCCCTTATTTTTCAACGTTGAGAGGGGGGGGGGGTAAAAACAATACCCTGTATACTGAAAGTTTTCGAGCTAGGTCGTTTTGAATACAATTCCTCTTCGTTCTTTGCCTTTACGAACTAAAACTCATTTGATACGGTTTTCATGAATATAGGAAAATTTGACGTGCAAGAAAAGTGTAATAAAACGGTTCTTTGGACATAAAGGCGGTTCAGTAGCATCATGAATTCCGTATACCGCGTTTTTCCTTAGGAACTACGCTCATTTCCGTCAGGGAGATTTTTTCGGGTAGCAAAAAGAATAAGATTGGTGTCAGAAAGGATCCTTGACGTACGCCTTTTCCCGAGCTCCGGGTACAAGTTGATGTAATCTTCTGCCGACCTCCCACTGCTTCTCTTTGCCTTTACTTCACCCGTTCCTTCTCTTCTGCTATTTTCCTCTTGTGTTTCCAATCTTCCCATTTTAACCCTTCAGTCTCGGCGACCGTCTTTACTCGTCCTTTCTTCCTTTTTTTGCAAGTTTCAATCCCAATCACTCTTTAAGACTTTTTTTTAAGAGAAAAAAGGAAGGGAGAAATCTTCTTGCATCCAACATTGCGGAAAGTTCAGGGCTACGATTGAACTCGGGGAGATTCTTCTCACGATCTCCGCGTCAGAAGTGAAGTATAATCAAGATGGTGCACACAAATCTGGTGTAGATGACAAATATGATTGTCTTAGAAGGAGGGAGTCGTAAGTAACGAACAAACTCAAAACCGGTGTTTTTGCAAGATCGTTCAACACGTAATTCACACTTCTGACATTTATGTAGCACTGTAAGTAGGTTCCAAACAATAATTATTTTGATTGCCGTCAGCTCAAGAGTTCTTACATTTTGTGAAAGCCAATTGATTATTCGTTCATAAATAACAAATTCTACAACCAGTGTCCATACTTACATGTTTTGAATAACATAACAGCGATTGTTGGAGGTTGAAGTGTGGTAAATTTTTAATGAATTTCTCGAAGGACCACAGAAATGCCAGATGGGGAATTAAAAAAATACTGCGACTTCGAATTTCAATGACATATTAGTATACTCGTATTATATGAATTTGGTGTATTAATTCACAAGCAGTAGCCACTGTACCTAGTTAAACTCATTATGTGGCAATATTTGTTAACAGGTAGGTAGTTACGCCAACAGTTTGTTTTGAATTATGTTGACAGATGAAGTCAGACAGCAAAATAGGTTGTAAAAGTGGTTGAAAAGATTCTTACCAGCCTCCATTCCTGTTCTGGCAGATACCTTGTGATGCAGGATGTTCAAGTCTGCTAGTTTGACGAGTTTCTCAGCAAAAACGCGTCTGCACAGATCACTCTGCAAAGAACACAGCTTTTGGAAATGAACTCTTAACATCTTCAAAACCCCCCAACATACAGTATGTTGGCACGGTGTTATCAAAATCGAAGAAAATCAACAGTTTACTTGTAGGTACTCCAGGAGTTCGGGGTGAAAAAGAGACTATTTTGTCAGGTTTTCGAAGAAAAATAAATTAAAATTTTTCGCTTAGAGGGTAAAACAATAGATTACAGATATGTTCATCGTTGTAGGTGTCATTTGAAAATTAAAATGATGAAATAGAATACACACAAGATATTTTATGAATAATTTATAAGCATGAAGTAGGTTGATACATCTTAGTTAGAAAGAATTGTCATAAATGTGAAATATTAGCACCAGCGTTAGTAACGGTCAATAATGGTTTATGGTACGAAAAGTATGAAATATAATTTATTATTTCCAAATTTTGAAAACGCCCTAACTCAAAACATTTTTTTATAAAGGAATTGTTTTTCCTTCAATTTAAGATAGTATAGAATTTTTAGAATTTTTTGACATCACTCGGAGCCCTGTAGGACAAACCATTCGTTCCCTTCGAGAATTTGAGGGTTGGACTTACGATAAATCAGAAACACGAGTGTGAATCGCAAAAGAGGCCTAATCTCGGTTCAAATGTTAGCTGACCGAAATGCGATCGATGTTTTTCTTCAAGTTGGTTGGTGGTAACAATGGCAAAGCCGTGTTCTTTGCAGATGAGTGATCTATATAGAAAAATAATAAACCTTTGTGTAATAATTTGCAGCGTTTTGTTTACTGGTATCGCGTTGCGTCGCGAAAAATTCCGTGACTCCCAGCCAAAAGATATATCCATGTCAAAAGAATGGACATTTTCAATTTTCATATGACTTGTAGATTGGACGAGGAATTCGTAAAAAAAAAAAAAATCATTTGTGCAGCATGAGTACCTAAATGAACAAATTTTGACAATTTTCATTCTTTTTTCTTCAAAAACCCCAAAAATAGTCTTTTAGTCACCCCGAACTCCTGGAGTACCTACACGTAAATTGTTGATTTTCTTCGATTTTCATTACACCTTGCCAACATACTGTATTCACAGGGGGGTTTTGAAGATTTCAGGAGTCCATTTCCAAAAGCTGTGTTCTTTGCAGTCGAGTGATCTGTTCATAAAAATAATAAACCGTTGTGGAATAATTTGCAGGTTTTTTCATCGTTTCTCCTATCAGATAGACTGACTGATGGATTTCGGATCGCAACCGCGGCGGTGCTAATGATCAGGGTGTTCAGAGGTGGCATGAAGATTCATGACTGCACGGCGTGTGTTTCAATCATCAAGTTTTCGCGTTGCACCGCTTGAAGTTCTGCACAAACCGGACAAAAGAAGGGCTCGGAATGATTATAGTGTAGCTTCCAGCACAAACGTGAGGCATGGCTTATTATTGCATTTCTTCTCGTCTACAAAGATGAATCTTGGAGGCTAAATATGTTACAAAACTAGAGAGATTTGTCTCTATGATTGTTTGTGAAGGCATCCTTAAGCCCTTGCTCACCCGCACCGAGAGGGTCCTATTCTGCGGTCTCCGAAATGAGTGGGGTAAATCACAATGGTTAAGGATATTTATAGGGAATGAAGGAGCGAATAGTCTTGCACGTCTCCATTCACGAATCCCGTTCACGAAACCCTTTCTCATTTTGAAACGTTCTTTGTTTCATCAGACAAAGACACGCGACATGCTGCATTCTTTCTGCCTCCCCTTTCTCACATTGTTATTTAATTTCCCGCAGTTACGAGATCGCCAGACCGTTGATGAAATTCATCCATCATGCAGCTTTCATGGTTGATTATCCCAGGACAGTCATCACATGGTATAGAATAACTAATAGATAGGTTCTTAATATTATTAGGATGAGAAAACTAGAGTGACTGGGGCAGTAAACAAGTTAGTATTCTATATACTGTCACTAATTAACTAATATTCTTCCATATACTAATACCATAGGAGATTTCAAAACATATATTTTTATATCTCTATTTTATTAACATAGGTAATGTCATACCTTATTTAAAACGCTGTTAATTATTAAACAACGGTTACAATAATTTTCTGTAACCATCATCCGTCTGCAAAAATTACGGCTTTTACATTGAAAGTATTGTCTAGCAACCATATAATTACTCCTAAAGGGTTACAATCAAGTTCATTTTTACAGAACGTATCTCTCAGCAAAACATTCCAAAGTTGTGGTTCACTTCTTAACGAAATTTTGTTTTTAGGGGGTAAGTAACTGATAATTGAGCGACTTTAATTCGACTTCTATTTTAAGGAATGAAAAAGATTGTATTTTCGAAACCTTGGCGAGTCGACGAAGAGGAACCTAAAGTCGGTGTGGAAGGTGGGGGGGGGGAGTGAATGAGAGGGAAGCCCTCAGAAGGGTCGTCGAGAGCCACGTGTAACCTTAATTAATTTTACTCCCAACCTTCGTTCATCGTTCAGTGCTCTGAATGGTCTCATTCGTTTCTAAAAAATTAACAATAACACAATTTAATGATAAAAGTCATGGTACATTAATTAATTAAGTAATTAATTATCCTCATTAAGAAATCGGTTGGACCCACAGAGCTCTAGGTAGTGTCGATAAATTCTTGAAAACCGTCACTATTTTAAATTACCGAAAAAAACCTGTATATCGTAAGTTTTCGAGCTATGGCTTTTTGAAAATATTTTCCCCCTTAGAAGTGACCAACAGGGTTTAGGGTTTTACACTAGATAGCTTGGAAATTTAAAGCTCTTATCATCGATATCCTCAAATTTGAATTTACTTGGTAAATAACAGGAGTTATGAAAGTAATGTCGTAAAATCAAAAACACGAAAAAAACTTCGAAGTGAAAAAAAAAAATGTTGAGTGGGTTAAGAAAAAATTGCTACGATACATTTTGGTTTATTATTTTCAATAATGAACCTTTGGAATCGACCAAGAAAAAAAAATTTACCACCTCCCCCACACCCCCTCAAAATTTGTTGGTTTACGTTTCAAGGTACGTAGAATCCGAAAATCGAATAAAAATTTGGCCGTCCGTCCGCCGTACGCCATACGTGGCATATTCCTTAGTTCCCATGGACCGATTTTAATGAAATTTGGTATGTGGGCTCCATTTGGGGTCTAGTTGTGCCCCGAAGCTTTTGGTTGATGTAGGTCACTTCTAAGGGTTGAAATTTGGAAAACGCCCTGACTCAAACAATTTTGATATAGTAAAGGTATTGTTTTTCCATCAATTTAAGATAGCATGAAATTCGTAGAATTTTGAGACCACGTGATGCCTTATAGGACAAACCGTTCGCTCCATACGAGAACTTGAGGATTGCACTTAAGATAAATCAGAAACACGAGTGTGAATCGCAAAAGAGCCCTAATCCCGTTCAAATTTCGGCTGACAAAAATGCGATAGTTGTTGGTATCTTCGAGTTGTACTCAGTTTTGCATCCTTAACAACCAGTAATGGAATTTCCATTTTCCACAACTCTTTATTTCTCCGAATTGAGTGAGAAGCGTATTCATAAAAACCTTGATTGTGAAGCAAAAATATGGTTGGTAATTAGTGGTTATCTCTGCAGAAAAAAAAACCTTTTGTGTGATAATTTGCAGCGTTTTTTAATAAAAAAAAATCGTTATTAAAATTTCATCATAGCTGATTTTTAATTAACTCGGATCAATGGTAGCTGCAATAAACTTAACTACATGTCACATAGTATTCAGGGGGAAAATCCAAGGATTGTTCAACTGTCCATGAGTTTGGTTTTGGTAATTATTATTAAATGTTTAGTATGAGTTGTTAAATAGTGTGTATAAATTTATTAACATGAACAAAAATGACTGGTTCACAGGAAGTTCTGAGATTTTAAACGACTTTGGTTTCGAAGCACCTACACGTGCGAGTAGTACTGAGAAAATTTCGTTCGTCGTAGTACAGAAAGGAAACTACCTACCTTTGGTAAATCGTGCTGTAACAGAACTTTCACCTTTTCACAGCGCTTTTCATGAATAAGTCATTTGACCCTTCCCGGGCTTTATCTTTTCGCGCCCTGTCCCGAGCCGGCTATGGGCCAGGTCTATTAATAGGGCCTTTGTTAATTGGTTCCTGAGCTTCATGACGTGTTTTATATGAAACTTGCCGAGCGCGGCGTGAAACTTAAAAGAGGAACATTAATTTTTAGGATGGAGAGAGGCAGCTATTGGCGTTATATATGTAAGATGAGCGGGGGAGGCCTCTGTAGTTCGTTGTTATTTATATTCGCTTTCTATTGTAAGCGCGACCGATATTAGTTACCTAAAGCGCCAAAGCGGCGTAAGAAAATGAGCAACTGGGCTCATACTGAAATTGTAAGTACGTACCTACTATGAAAAAAATAACAAGAAATTATTTCTTTTTCATTTACAACTTAGGTACTATTATTGCCAATGACAATTTATTATTGGCATTGAATTCAAAACTCCTTTAGATTGTTTTCGGAAAGATTTTTCCAACAAATTGGAAAACGCCATTCTTTGAACCACTGAAGAACTGAGGGCCTTTTTTCCCCGGAAATTCCCTCTGTTGAAGGACTGACGTCTGCTAATTATCGAGAGTAGTGGAATTATATTCCATATTTCCCTTCGACGGCCCCCTTACCATCTAATTTGCCCATGTTTTGTTTATCATTACCAATAATGATCCTCTAGATCCAAAAAACGTGTACCCTTTGATGTGCCCTCAATGTTCATCTTATCTCAGTATTTGACAGTCGGTTGTGCGCCTGTCTGTTTCCTACGTTCAAACCATTTCACCGACTTAAATAGTATTTTTGGTTTATTATTTTCAACAATAAACCTTTGGAATCGACCAAGAAATTTTTTTTTTTTTTAAAAGACCCCCTCAAAATTTGTTGGTTTACGTTTCAAGGTACGAAGAATCCAAAAATCGAATAATTGAAAAACTGAAAGATTGCCGCAGGAATCATCAAAATCGAACATTAATTGCCAGAGAAAAATGGGAAAAACCGTTTATGAACCGTTTATAACTGAATAAATTCCTTTATGTTTCACCGTTTCTTTTTTTCAAATTTTTCAATTCCCTAGGCCCTTACATTAATGAATTTATAAAATCCTTGAAAATTTGAAATTTAGCTACAACTTTTAAAGTTTTTGCCCCTACAATTGAGGGAAATACTATCCCGGAACGAGGAACGAACGGCGACCGACTGAGACTCCCTTTACTTCTTTAATGGGTTACTATTAGGTTTTGCCTTGGAATGTGTTATACTTTTACACACCAAATTCTTGTTTTGGATGGCTTAGTTTTTTCGACCAGCTGTGCAGATCTACAACTACCTATCTACAGATACTTAATGAATTGCTTTTGTGTCTCCTCGGGCTCTCAAAATGGAGAGGTGGCACCGTCACTCATACCATATGTTCAATAGACACCTTGCCCTCGCATTTCCATAAATCCAACTGCACCAGTATTTTTTCTCTCGCTGGACATGAGAAATTCCACGTTGGATTTGTTTACTGTTGTGGTGAAATAGGTCAAGTGGACGCTATCGTTATCTTATGCCAAGATATCTGCATTTCTACATTCCAGTCAGCAGTTGTGAAACTTGGGGGTCACGACATTGTCGACTTCAAGACCGTCTGTGGGGCGAGTACTTTCATTGGACGGCGGAATCATGCTCGCAGGGGTGCATTATTATTATGAGTGACAGTAACTGGAGTTGGGTGTAAGCCTCATTCGAGTTTTTTCTTTCACACCCCTAACGGATATAACTGAATGGCTTTCTACTGAACTTTCTAGTATTTACTGGCTTGATCACATTATATCTATCAACTAACTACATCGCAGTCAGACCAACAGACAAACACGATACCTAAATCTTGTTCAGAAACCTCCGAAACGCAAAATGCAAGTAAGTTTTGATTTTGGTGGACTTGATGCGAATACAATACCTTCCTTTATCCGAAATTGGGGAGACAATTAACGTTTTTTGAATTACCTGCCTACTTTTAGTGAACTTTGAAGGTAGGTATTAGGGTGAGCTCAGGAAATAGAGCATCATATTCAGCTGTACAACAATAAACTTTTGCTGTCAGGAAACTCACGCAGTGTGCGCAATCGATTCTCCTGTCCCTATAAGCATATATAACACGGAGGGGCGTATGGTCCACATAAACGCAGGTAAGTGGTCACGAACTATAAACCAAGGAGCGGGATAAGTTGGAAAGTTTACGACTAGCATCATTGTTCAGGCTTTGGCAATCGAGGAGTAAGTTAAAGCCGTGGAGCAGTATACTGGCCGGTTGAATAATAAAGCTAAATGGTCATTAAGAATTGTGAAAAACGCTTTAGCTCTTTCCATTAATTTCCCCTACACGTCAAAGTTTTCTCTTACTGTGAGAGAACTCCATTTAAGTGATCTAACTACCTAGTTTTGAAATTCAATTAGGCTCGGCTACCTAGGTACTTGATCGTAATTATATTTACGTTTTTAGATCTCAATTAAAACAATTTGTACAAGCGAAGCTTAAATTTGGAATCCTACTTTTTCACTACATATCAAAAGTAGGGAAGATTTGTATTTGTGCAGGAGTTTTTAAGAAATGGATCATTTGGTGTTTTAGAGCTCATTGAACATCGGTTCCGTCTGGTTCGTCGGTTTATCCCCTGGTAAAACCCTTTTCATCTAACAGAATCATTCGAGGTTACTATGGTGTTATCCTTATGTCGAAAGGGGGAGGAATATCATTCTGAGGGAGTCCTTGGAGTAACCTTAGCGCAGTATTGATCGGATTCGTTTGTAATCAAGTGTTTACTCTACTGCCTACCTCAGTCTCTTTCTCATTGACAATCCAAAAGACGAGCCCAAATCGAACGTGCCCTCCACCATCTCAACACTACTTGGAATAAAATACCTGGAAGTAATGACACAAAGTTAACGTTCTGGGAGCATATCAACAAGGAGTTGTAGGAAAATTGAGGAAGTTCATATTGGGAGTTTCTCACTAGCAAAGAGGGAACTTCTGGTTCGCCCCTAAGAAGCTATTATGCTTATGGAGCAAAAGGGCTGGATAATTGAGTAACCAAAAGTGCCGTCAAAAGATAGTCAGAGCTAATACGGAGTGCCCTAAGGACATGCAGTGCTTACCGTGCAGTTTCTGTCCCAGCTGTGCAGGCATGGCCCCAATACATCTGCTGGTGGAGGAAAGGGTGAGGGTTTACCTTCACCTCGAATGGAGAGAATATGGGAACAGTGAGGAAGGATGAAAGAGAAGAGACATTCAGAAAGTAGCAAGACCTATGGAACAGTGAGTCTAGAGATCGTGGATGCATTACCTCATTCACTTTGTAAAGGACTGGGCTGACAGAAAACATGGTGATACTTATTATTGACTAATCCAGTTTCTGAAACGATAAGGTTATTTCTGTTTCTTTCTAAAGAATATCGGAAAGACAAGGGACGACCTACTTATGTGCTGCCATGAAGAGGAGGACCCGGGAGAGCATTACAGTTAGGTAGTTTTAACCCAGAGACGGTCATTGCTGAAATGATGGCAGAGAAAGAAATATGGAACGTCGAGTAAACGTTTGTGTTTACGATGCTGGAGGATAAGGAGCTGAACCGATGTTGAGGATCCACAACAAGTAGATGCCACAACATCAGGCGACAACACAAGCAGGCAAGTCGAGAAGCCTACGAAAATGGCATGAAAGGAGACCACTCCGAAGTAATACTTCACATGAGTGCCGGGGCTATAGAACGAAGGAAAGAGATTTTAGGGTTTTATTTGGTAGTACTAGTTGGTTAGTCCAACTCAATAGTTGGTAGTACTAGCTAGTCCAACACTAGCCGAATCCTAACTTCTAATTTGTGCATAAAGTGCATAAAGAAAAAAGGGGCAAACAAAGTAGTCTGGAACATAGGTAATAAAGTCCATTCATGCAGCATGATTTTACGAGTCCATATTCATGTTCTACTGGTCTCTATTACACTCATTGAGTACCCACTCGGCTACAACGAATATACACGGGATTTCAGTATTTATAGATTTCTAACAACTTCAATTTTTAATTTCTGAAGATGTTAAGTACATAAAAAATTCACATCAGAAATTTTGTGCTATACCACTTATTACTGTGATTATGATGGTAATATCCACCAGAAACCCTAAAAATATGTTTGTTTGCTGTTTCTTTACTTTTTTAAATTAAAAAAAAATCTGTCTAAAATTCCTGGTTTACAAACTCGTCAGTTTGTTTGTTATTATGAACATATTTCGTTATAATTATGTGTAACCATCTTAAAGCTATGTTTCAGAAATTTTTTTTCTCTAATAAGTACCTACTTTGCATTTTACACGTTGTGGCCTTAATTTAGGCCGGGAGAACCTTACCTTTCCAACACAGTGACTTTGCGTGATCGGTCTGTGTCCAGCTTATCTTGACGACAGTAAATAAACTAGAATGAACATTGTGAATATGAATGCACTTTCCTATTCTCCTGCGGGTGAAACCCCTCCGCAAATAATGCAGCGTGAACTGCACATTTCACAATCCTCCTAATAGGAACTAATCGCTTCGGATACTCGAACATGAATAGGGATCAGTAAACTTGGAAACACAATAAATTCGGGCAAGACTCCGACGTCGATGTTGCTAATCAAAGAGATTAAAAGTCGATTTACCGCTCGCCAGGGGTCAACATCGATTAGCCGAAGCCCTCACCAGCGCTGACCGTGCCGGGATAACATTTAGTTATGTGCGGCCGCCAGCCACGAATAGGAGAGAAGGTTACTCAGTCACCAAGACTGATGTCCGCTCCGTGCTTGCAGCCCGATTCAGATATTCATCAATCAAATAATCATCAAAGTATATTTAGAGTAGGGTGACTGTAAGCCCATTTGATGCGGATCAGCCCACATTTCGGGCCTTAAGATCAGAACATCCTGAGAAAACCCAAACATATCATTCAGGTTACCAGCCTACGTGAAAATTTTGTTTCGTCTCAGTAGAATAATTTCAGTCGACCATATTGATAGAAGATGACGAGTCTCTCAACTCCACCCACATTTACAGTCTTATGGGTAGACACTCAAAACTCTCTATCTAGAATGAGCTTGCACTGTACAACCAAGTCTGAAGCTAATCTGGACGACTCAATCAAGTTGAGAAATCTTTCAAAGATTTCATAATACTGTGTCGAGAAAATACAGTCAACGCGCCATGGTATTTTTGAAATGAGCGTCTCCACCGTGAGATTCAAATAGAAACCGTCAACGAGGCCATCAAACGACAAGCCATGTGCTTGTCAACGAGGAAGTTGTCCGTCTCCTTGACATAAGTGAAATCACCAAGAAGAAGAAGAAGAAGCGACATTGTTTACAGATGAAACAATTGTAAAGAGCTCAGAGAAGTGTCAAAGTGATGTACCTGGTTTTGAAGCATCTCATCCGAATTTCAAAATTAAATTGTTAATAAGTTATTGCTTGGTGCAATAAAATTTCAGAAAACTTCACTCATCTCCTGGCCTGGTGTTTTGTACTCGTACAAGTATATTTGTGGTGAATCTAGTCTTCTGAGTAGCCTGGTACCAAACATTTAGAATAAGTACCTCTAGAACCCCTTCAGAGATCTCATAATACATATTTTGGAAGTTACATAAATATTTATTTTCTCTCTCTTTAAGGATTCTTTAAAAAACCGCCGTTACAGCTCAAAATGTTTTAGAAGGATACAGCTTTCGTACAAGTACGCAACCACGAGAGACATTTTATGTCTTATGTTTAATAAATTGAGAGCTTTCCAATGAGTGGTGAACGATTTTTGTGGGGTGGAAAATGAGGAAGTTAGTTTTCCCTAGGAACAAATGGTTGTACGTGAAAATCATCAGAAATTTCCGCGTAACGCTCCCCTCGTAACGCTCCCCGCGTGACGATCCCCGCGTGACGATTTTTCATTTATGTGCCATAGTAAAGACATAAAATGTCAAAAAACTAATTCCTCCCTTGATGGGAAAAATAATAAAATTTGGATATGTCTAGGTACTATTTTCCCCATTAAAAAAGATGTAGCCAGGAAGAGAAAACCACAAAACGATTTATTAACATGCAATTTATCAAATTTCAAAAAAAATTGATATCCCGGTCTGGGATCTAATTTGGGTTTTTCAGACTATTAATTCTTACAGTCTAGTTACGAAATTCGTTTATCGGATTCAAAACGCAAAAGTTTTTTGTCTGGTCAGTTTTTGACAAATGACCAGACCGAATAATTTATTTATTGGTCTCGCGGTACCCTTTTGGGGCTGAAAAAACGTTATCCTTTTTTTTTTGACAGAATCCAAGCAAAAAAACATTCATTTTTATGAAAATTGGTTCGTACGAGTAGATCAAGTTCGACCTTACAGGAGATACGATCAGCTGGGTGAGCCTTTAAGATTGCGTTAACTGCACTCCTGTGCAACCTAGAGATTGAAATTTAGTGTCAGCCTAATGAAGGTCTGTGGAAGGGATTGGGAAAGAATAAGGTGATTCAAATCAGACACGCGAGCCATAAAATATTGACTTCTCTCCCGTTCGCTCTACAGCACTGAAATCCATCCACAGCATTTTGGAACCATTGGAAGTGGTTGCGAGGAAGTTGAATCAGCTAGGTAAATCACCAGAGTGCTGAACTTTGTTGCTCACCACTAGTAAGTCATTACAAAAAGGAGTGATTCCTTCCCCCCCCCCATAATAAAACACCCAAAAAGAGGTGTGGTATAATTGTTGTGCCAAAAAAATTCAACTCCTGCACAACTGTTGTGCAGTTATTTCTCTTACATGGGGCGGAGGTGTGGGCGGACGCCATGGAGATAGGATATTTCCGACAGCGAATGGTCGCAGTACAATGATGAGAAGCACTTCGAATCGCCTGTGCCTTCACCAGAGTCTCAGAACCTGCCATACTAGCCCTTGCAGGAGTGATCCCCATTTATCTCACGGCCACAGAAAGAAAGAGAATGTTCAACAGGAAAGAGGAAGGAGAGCGATCCCGTATTGCCAAAGAAGAGAGAGAGCTCACTATGGAAAGATGGTAGGATGTATGGACAGGAGAAACCAAAGGAGAAAACATCCGACTAGGGATTTAAGTTCAGCGGTGTGTAATATTACTTATTTAGAACGAGTGCTATTACTGTTGAGTGCTTTGACGAGTATGATAGAGAAGTTTCCACTTTCACTCGTTTTTCCAATGGTCTTAGGACTGCTCTTTCTTGAGGTACAGCAACTCATAGTGTGCCAACGATGTTCACAACTTCTGACTCACTGACTCTTATGCATTGCATCCTATAATAGTAGGTTGGCCAAATAGAAGTAAAACGACGTTCTGTTGTCCGCAGCTAAGCCTCAGAAAGAATTATGTAGATTGGTTTCTTAGATTGGACGAACATTACTGTTTTCAGTTACGACATTGGACCCTTACTGCAGCCCTAAGACAGTATTTATAGTATTTACTATTGCGGGTATGTATATACTGAGCTTACACGGAGCGGTGATTATGCTGGTTATTTCCTAGACAATGTTTACAAGGCCAACCAGATACCATCTGTAGATTAGGTTGTCTTCCCCCATTCACAGTCCCGCGGATCCAATTAATCTAAGCGCACGAGAGATTTTGCGATTATCCGCTCTTCAGCAATTATTTATTCTAACAATGATTAGAATCTCTCTCTCTCTCTCTCTCTCTCACCCACACTCTTTCTCAATCCGAAAAGGTGTTCCATCTACCTTCCTTTCTGGAAATAAAGAGCAAAGTTGTGCGTACGACCACACACTACCGAACCTACATGGACTGGGTTCGTTGCTCATGAATTTTGGAAAGCTCATAAGTTTCGTGATATCCACAATGCTGTTCCGGTGCCACCCCCAAGAAACCTGCTCAGTATAATACCAGTGAGTTTAACTATTTTAGGATAAGAGGGATAAGGGACATACCTTCTCAATAATATTGTACAGCACACTGACTGAAGTGACATCGCTTCAAATGCGGATCCTCGGAATATGAGTGTTTTCTGAAGGAAGTCGTCACGTTATCCACGGATGGTCAAGATGCGTCGCAAAATATTCTTGAAGGTTCAACTGGAAAAAAACGATTCGAAATGCGTGAACTTTTCTGACAGGCAGCCCACGTGTCCCACGTGTGAAGGGCAGTGTCGATTGATTTTTTTAGGTTAGGGAACGCGAACGAGAACAACCAACTCCCAAGACACGTGTTTGGTATTTACCCCCTACGTAATTGAAAGTTAAGAATCCCCTTGGGCTCTACTTCCCTTCGTAGATGCGGAAACACGAGCATTTATTTTTACGCTCTCCCTCGGTTATTGAGCACTTCACGTACGCCGGACGGGGAAATCAAATATTAATTATTCTGCATACACGGGAGGAAATGGAAAATTCCACGGTTGAATCTATATCGTGCAATTTGTCAATTTACAATAACTGCAAAGCTGACGTTTCCCCTGCTAAACGCAATTAGAGGATCTGCTCCATCAAAAAAGAAGGAGATATAAAAAGCATTACAGTTCAATCAGTAAACTGACGAAGCAGCGGATTAGCTTACAATGGACAAGTTTGAGGTTTAGCAACGTCTACGAGTTCCAAAACATATCTCACATTTTCATGATAGTTATACATAAAATCCTTAACATTTAGTAGTAGTTACCTACTACACACAATGCGTGACTATAGTACCAAATTAATTAATTGTTTAACCCTAGAAGGATATTGTATGTAAAGTTTACTCATCGCTGGTTATGTTTTTGTGATTATGCCAAACTAACCTACTGCCTCAGCAGTGCACTTCCTAGTTAGTTCATAAGTTTGAGAACCCTATGAGTAAAAATCACTCAACAGTACCCATCCACGTAAATTTTGTGTGTAATTTTTACTCAACAGCACCCTTGCATGGCTTTTCCAATAATATTGACATATTATGTCAATCTTACTCAGAAATATCACCCATGTTCCCCTCTTGTATGTGAGATTTACTACGATCTACGCTCTGCTTGCTCTATAGCATGAAACAAGCCAATATAAACTCCCATGTTATCTACGCCCACAACTTTTATTAAACAACAAATAAACCTAAAGAAAGAACACGACTGAAGCTACTTGAAGTAAGAATTAGAAGGATAACAAACTAAACGTCACATAAAGGCTTGACGTTTTCGAAAGACGACTTTCTCTTTTTGAAACATTTTCGAGTCATTTGGAAATCCCTAAGATAATTAATTTTTAGTACCGACGTTGAGCATTGTAATTAACTGCATGTTTACTTATTAGGGAAAAGGGATATTGACGCTCATTAGATACTATATTTTCCAAATTCGATAGTCTAATAATTTTAGGGAACTTTCGCATTATACGGGCGCCACTACTAGCTGGTTCCTACCTCAGAATGCGCTTATTTTATACCTATGGTAGGGTCAGTGTACTACCTTTGGACTCAAATCAGATTGGAAGACCGGGAAGCATTCTAAATAATTACTTAATAATTAATTAATTACCTAATTGAGGAGTTTGATTCCAAACTAAAGACCGTTTTCATCGATATTGAGTTAACACATTCCCAGGGTTTTATGGGGATAGTTCTTCACAAAATGCGATCGTTTTGGAGCAAAAGATATTCTATCCCCTTGAAAAACGAGGGTGAATAAGTATTCCGTTTAGTTTCAAAAGGTAGAATATCCAGCTCAATGGCGGTCTTTATCTTGTTTTCAAACATATTGTTTAGTAATGCATGCATTCCAGGGGACGTCCCATTGGATAAGTATTGGATCAGTTTAACCAGTTTTGACCCGTATAAATTATTAATTTAACCAGTTTGAGTCCAAGGTAGTACACTGACCCTACCATAGGTATAAAATAAGCGCATTCTGAGGTAGCTAGTAGCGGCGCCCGTATAATGCGAAAGTACCAATTTTAGTATTATTGTTGGGTGTGGATTGGAAGTCTGATTGCTTAATTACTATTGTATTATTATCGCTCCTATATTAATATTTTGGCTGAATTAATGTTTAATAATGCAATAATCAATGATGGAAAATGTGTGTGGTTTCATTTCATCCTTTTAGAATATAATTAATGAAGAGAAATCCAGTTTTGGGCGAATGAGTAAAATTTTCTCAACGGTACACTTAAGCGTTGGGGAAACTACTATATCCTTCTAGGGTTAAATGAGGTATTCGTATCTATTACTAAGGTGAAAGAATAGTGGTGATTATTATCATTTCGATTCATGAAATGATAATAATCATAACATGCGGTGCTCAAACTCCCATTTGTGGGTTGATCCGTTCAGAATCTTTGGATCGTTGTAAAGCTGTAACAAAAACCCTCGTATCGTGGATTTTTAACAAATTTTGTTTGCTTACTAGGTAGGTATGAAGTTATATTAATGATACTGTCATCCTGGTCCAAAAACATCGACATATCATACTCTAACGATTTAATGGTGAATACGAGAAAATACGCCAACAACTGCTTGGAAATTGTTTTTAACATCCTTTCAATATGGCGACAATACTTTCCGTTCATACTATGAACTTAGCAGGTACTACAGGACTTTCCACTTCCAAAGAACAGTTGTAATCCCATAAGTCCCTTGTGACGATTGCGAATTACTTGAGGCTTGTAAGGTCTATTCTCGCACAAGTAGATTAAATGGCTTTCGAACAATTCCTTTGTGATTTCAAACTTATAATCTCTTCGGTTTTAAAACATTAACAAGTTCACAGCATTTCACTGCTTAGAGTACAAGAGATAGTGTACTCTCTCAAGAGTACAGCAGATAGTAATATTATGGAAGTACTTACTACGTAAGTTCTAACTCATCAGTTGATCCCCTCATAACTTAGATTGTATTACGGGAAAACATAGAGTAAGCCACCAGAAGTACTCAGTTAAAACTCGAGGGAGTCTACTGAAGTGAAATTACTGTTATAACGAAAACGGCTTAAGATATTTGACCCTCGACCCACTAAATAACAATCAAGGAGTTAATCCCACATTGAAATATATCAAAACATTATTGTAAAGCATGGGTGAAAGAGCGAATTTTCAAAACAAACAAAAAACTCGTAGGTACCTGTAACCAATTTTGAACTTTGAAATTGTGTATATTTCAATATTCATTTGGTAAATTTCAAACCAATGCCAGATATTGATAATTTCAACGTAGAATTTCTACCAAAAACCTCAAAACGTTTTTGGTCCCTATTTTTGGAAAATTTGACGCCTTGAGTTAGTTCAAACAAACTCGGCCTTCTTTTGTTTTCATGAAGATTTTGATGGCAACCTTGAGGTTTCAGCAAGATTGTGGGTTGAGTTATGTGAAACAAATATTTACATCTATGATGGGATTGTTTTTGAGGGGGAGAGTTGGACAATGGTAACTCCAGTTTGAGGATTTAGTTTATTGTTGTGCGTTCAATCATGTGATAAAATCACTTTTTGTATTGTAGTTTGAAAAACTTGCACGATTAAATTCCTTTTAATAAGCTTTGTTATCCTACGCACTCTGCATGTTTCTAGCAATTTAAGACATGGTGAACCATACTGTATACTTTTGGGCTGTATACGATTGGCAAGAAAAGAAGGACAGAGGGGATACACCTCCCGAGTGGGGGCTCGTCTCCCACCTCAACGTCCTTTCCTTATAAGGGCACGTCCTGGACAGTGAAGACTTGCTTACTGATCTGAACAAACTTCCCTCCCTTGGTCTGCCTATCTGAGAAATGATATTTTATAAACCTCTGATGTTCTTATACTCGTTTATCCCAATCAGTTTGCCTACTCTACACTCAAAATCTGTTTTACCACCTGATAGTCGAAATTCTCAATTCACAACTTTCAGGAGGAAATGCGGTCTTCCATTGACTAATCACTATCCTACTTGCAAATTGTGGATTTGCTAAATCCCTATTCAATCTATCAAGCTTCAAGATTGAATGGATTGATTCCTTAAGATCTGTTCCAGTCAATTTATAGCTTGGAAACATTAACGATTTGGCTCTCGAACTTTGAGCTGAGACATCCTAGTATGCTCTGTTCCTCTAACGGTCGCTAGTCAAATTCCAAATCGTTCCTGTATGGCATGGAGACGCACACTAACTGACCCGACAATTTAAAACACTATAGCTAGAAAGTAAAATCATGCGGTATTCAAAATGAATCGTTTTTTTAAAGGGCGTAAGTCCCACAAAAATACTATTTCGTTTATATTTTCTATCCATTTTTGTTCTTCAAACCCTAGGCGCATCGTTTGCAATTAAAAGGGCATGCGAATGGCGTCTCTAACATGATAGAAATCTCCCTTGAAAATCCTGGTTTCTTTCAGAAGTAAAGTCCGGACTTACGCCCGTATAAAGAAAAGTGGAACTGCACTCTGTCAGAGAACTGAGTGCATCATAGCTTCCTCATGTGACTTACATTAGCCTACCCAAGCGGGAATGTCTTGATGAACTGTAATATGATTGCTGATAGTCAGAAGATCAAGAAGTATATTCCAGACGAGCATGATGAACTCCACGCTGAAATCGCCAATTGGCCTACAAATGATGGTCCTGACGTCAGCTATGTTTTCGTTTTGATCATGACCAACAAAACGAGCTTTCCTGAACAAATAAAAGTGATTTATGAAGAAGTTTTGGTTTTTTTGCTTCTTCGCGTTTCATCAAACTTTTTACTGTGGCTTCGAGCCTACCAAGGTAGCGAAGCTTTGTTTTCAACATTTCAAGGTTTTAACAAAATATTCTCCAAATCAAAATTTCCACTCTTGTTTTACGTTTTGGACAATTTTGGTTTCGTGATATTCGTTTCTGTCTGTCATAAGATCCTGGAAACTCCAATTTCGATCAAATT